>JBBPLL010000567.1:0-18601 GCA_038089755.1 Leccinellum rugosiceps | reverse complement strand
TCATAATCATATTGTATAATATTTGCTATCTAACTAAGTTTAGCATGAAGATACAAGTGAAATGGTGTATTTTTTTCATGCTGGTCCAAATGGTGGTGGTGGCCCAAATGCCGGTGGATGACTGTAGGTAGTGTCGATATTGGATACTAGAACCATCATATCACTTCCCTTTCTTGCCTTCATTCATCCTTCTGGGTTCCAGGACCACACAGAGGGCCTTACTATAAATCAACCATTCATTGAAATGCTAGAATATGGTAGCCAATGTACTACCATCATCCCTTCCTCCCTCCAAGGCACCCAGCAATTTGTTACTGGGACCATTCTTACCAAAAGTAAAACCAACCCAAACTCCTCTAGGAGTAAGATCCTCTTTCTCCTTAACTTTATCCACATTCCTCTGCTTTTCCTTTACCTCGGCATACTTGGCCATATCCTCGAGTGACGTGAAGTCATCATAGTACCCCGTATCAATCTCCGAATCCAAAGCAGGGACAAACGGAGCCCGGGTCGATCGCAAATCCTCCCATCTGACACGATCAAAGAACGGGTGACCCATTACCTGCTGTAGGGTGGAGTATCTGACACTCGTGTGTGATATAAGCCTTGGGTGTAAGACTGAGCAAAGGCACTAGTATGCAACCGACACGAAGAAAAAAAATACCTGGTAACAGCGTCCCATGCTATGTCGGTAAGATTGAAAATGAGATCCTCCGGTTTGTCATATTCGGGCCGCCGTAACACCTTGGTCCAGTTTTTCAAATTGGTCCAGGTTTCCTCCGGAGAACCTCCGCTGAACGGAGGGAAACCAGCCAAGAACTCGAAGAAGATGCACCCTAAAGACCAGTAGTCGACCGAATAAGTGTAGGGCTTCCCGCGGAGAACTTCGGGGGCCATGTAATCAGGGGAACCCACGATGGAGTCGGCATAACGTGGATCCTCGTGGCGAACAGAGCGATAAATGGAGCGTCTTTCAAGCGTCGACCGATATACCACTTGGTTATCCTTGACCTTGTCAAGCTGCACAAACGCGTCACGCGGGCCGATGAAGACTTCAACCCGGGACCCACTTTGATTTTTAGGGACTCGATCCGCTTTGGGTTCAGAGCCCCCGTCGCCAACCCAAAATCCGTAAGTTTGACGTGGCCAGTCCCATCAACTAAAAAGTTCTGCAGACAGGCAGTGTCAAACATACGATACGAAGCAAATCTAAAGGACTGACGAACCTCAGGTTTTAGATCACGGTGGATGTAACCAAGCTTATGCAGTTCGTTGACGGCTACGAACATCTCGCTGATATAAAACCTGGCGTGCTCTTCCTTCAAAACTCCAGAGTTGTTGAGAAGAGTCCGAAAGTCGCCCCCGGGTACATATTCCATGGCGAGATACACGTGCTGAGTGTCTTGGAAGGCATATAGCAACCGCACCAACCAAGGCGTCTTGGTCGCCGTCAGGATATCACGCTCCACGAGAACGTGCCGAACCTAAGCATCGATGATATGATCGTGGGCATCGCATGATGACAACACGGCGACGTACCTCGTCCATCTTGTGCAGCGTCCGTTTTTTCATCCTCTTCAATGCGCATACCTCCCCAGTTTCCTGCTTTCGTGCGAGAAAGACCTCACCATAACCGCCCTGTCCGACCTGCGCTATGATGTGGAATTGATCCAGGCGCAGTTTGGCACGCCGTTTCCTGAGCAACACGCGTTCGCGACCACAGTACGACTTGAACTCCTTGGTATACTCGGCCGCAGACAACTGCCGTTTCGCGGTATCGGCGTCAAAACGTGCCCTGCGATCCTTGCGAGCAGCGAGGTAGCCCAGGTTTTGAAAATAGTAGTCGAGAAAGTCTGCGATCCTTCAATCAGGCAGTCATCGCGGACGATCACGAGGGAGACGCACAGAGCTGCGCCACTGTGGCTTTGCGCTTCACCTCTGAGCTCCCCAGAAGCTCCCGCTCCCAGAGCTGAAAGCCGGACGGTTTCATCGTGGTCGCCGCTTTCGTGGTGTCCATTGTGATGTCGTTCCAACCACGGTCACCCTTGGCGGTGCCCATGTGGATGTCACGGAGGCCAATTGTTATGCCCTTTGCAGTGTCCATGTGTATATCGTGATAGTCTGAAGCTTTGCTATTCTCCGCCATGAAGGGGGATAATTGATAATCGCTGGTCGTCGTGTTCTTGAACAAGAGATCTACAATGAGCTTTGATCAACGCGCGAACCCACAAGGAGACCACGTGACCAACGCGTAAAGGCGTCATCAAGAACGCGACGACGACAGATATGCGACACGCACACATCGACCTCGCGTCCATCCTCGCCCAGCCAAACCCTCAAATCGATCTTCGGCTGCAGGCATACGAGACCTCGACTGGAAACTTCCTCAGAGCAGTCACAAGCTATACCAACCGCGCCATCGCAGAGATAACAAAACACAGAAATGCTCAGGAAGCCGAAAAGAGGAAACTGGCGGAGCGGACACAAGCGGTGGAAGCTGAAATAAACCAGTGCAAGTTGAAAGAGATTGACTTGCTGGCTGGTATGTCACTCGGATTTATTTCTGCTGGTAAACTCACTCAGATCGCCGTCGGAAGTATTGGGCAAGGAACAAGAGGAGAGGCGCGAGGCCGAACAGTCAGTCGCTGCCCTTAAACGTCAACTAGCCTCGATCCGCGAGTCTTCTGCGGCCATTGATTCCGAAATAGAACAATACCGCGCTATTGCTTCGAATCTTCAACGAGGTACGAGGCCCGAACTTGTTCTCCAGACGCATGAACCGAAGGACCAACGTGTTCAGAAAAGGAGGCTGAACGGAATATACTGGATACGCATGCTGCACAACTAGAACCTGAGCTTGCCGCATTGGAGTCGTGGCTCAAATGCAATATCGAAGGCATCGAGGCTGACCAACTCCTCATCCGGTTTTCACATGTGGATGAAGCGAATGTTGACCGAGAGTTTAGCTTCGTCCTGGACGTCTCAACCCCGACATACAATGGTAGATTCTCTCCGCATATCCGAGGCTCTAGTCTCATACGCATTCTAGTGATAACGACAACTCCACCACTGCCCGCCCTTCCGATCCTCTTGCAAGAGCTCAATCAAAACGGAGATGTATACCGATTCATCAAGCACATGCGATTAGCGTTCCGTGATCTCGTGCTCCTAGTGTAAAATGATTGAGATTGTATGTATCCTCTATGTATGTAAGAACAGATAATCGATGTCTATCATTCTTCCAAGTTGTCGGCCCAGCCCGTCTTGTCTCTATGCCCACCCGCACTGCCAAGCTTGGTCTTGGTGCGCGACTTGCGACCGCCGAGCTCCTTGTACATCTCACGCATCTCAAGTTTACTTGGGCGGGCCTGCTCTTCTGTTATCCATCTCTCCTCATTGATCTCCTTGGGCGTCTGATATCCCGAACGAGCGGGCGAGTACTCTAGTGGGCTGGAAGACGGGGACTTGTTCGCACATGTCGACCCAAATGTTAACCGCTAGGTGAGACTTCAGGTCAAATCCTCGACAGGATGCACTCGGTACGAACCCAATTCTGTTTTGACTCCCTCCTCGTCCACTTTCCCGTTGGGAGGCTCTCGTCGTGAAATTTTTCCTTGCGATAATGTTGGAACCATACTACACCCGTCAGTACCATCAGCGCGGACGCGAACAATCCCACTTACTGTAATTGAGCGTCTGGCTCTTGTTCCATTTCCGCGATACTCTGGAACACGAAGCCAGATCCGATGTTGTAAGCCATCGGAATATGTACTGCGATATTTGAGTTGGGAAGGCCTTCAAGGGATCGGACGAGGGGGACTTTGGTGACAAAACCAGGCTTGGAGCGCTGCGCGGGTTTGCTCGCCGAGTAGGTGAGGTGGGCCTTGAACCTGGCCTGGACGGCCCACGAGACCGCGCAGGTGTCCCGGGAGCAGAGGTCTAGGGGACGATAAGGATGCATATCAAGCGAGCTTATGTCATGCCAAGCTCACAACGTTGATCAGCTCGTCGTCGGAGTCGCCATCGAAAGCCTGGGTTGTGGCAGCCGCGCGCTTGCGCTCGATGGCGAGGTCTGAGAGGGTGAGTGACCTGAGGACGTCCTGGCGGAGACTCATGGTGGTCGCGAGTCAACGGACTAGTTGGACGAGAGGAGCACCAAAAAGAATAATTTCCTTTTTTGATGCTTACACATGTGATGTCATGCATATATATGTGCACAGCCACGATGCACGTGCTACACGGACGTGAAGAGCGACCAAACGCCTTTTGCATACCCAACGACCTCGTCCGCGCCGAGTTTGCTCTCTCCGAAAATCCGGTCCACAAACGTGATCGGAATCTCCCCAACCGTGTACCCAAGCGCACGCGCACGGACCATCATCTCCATCTGGAACACGTATCCCCGCGACTGCGTAAGCGTGATGATGTGCCGTAGCACTCGCACACGATACAGCCTGCGTTCCGTGTCAATACCAGGCACTGAAAACATCGAGACGTGCCTACCGGAAACTACCTGTCAGGTCGCTGACACCAGGGTTGAGCACAGTCGCAGCTAAAAAGTTGGCCCCTCTCGAGACAAGCTTCCGCTTGAGGTCCCACCCGTGCACCCCACCAGGCCGCGTGTCAGACAGAGCGGGCGTGGGCGTAGACCGGTACCGTGTGCCCGTGACAATATCCAGATTGTATGCCTGCTGTAATCTGCAAAGAAGACGCAAGTTGTCAGCCGTGCCGGGTCAGTCGCCCGATTGAACGTCACCTGATGAACTGTGGTATAAACTTGGGCTGTACCACGCAGAGTGAGATTCGAAATGCACCAACAGCACCGACTGTACTTACGTGGTGCGAAAAGTCGGCGTCCATGATGATCACAAAGTCCCCGGTGCAAAAGTCCAGTCCATGAATATATGCAGTCCTGAGCGCCGAACTATGAATATACGCGTGCTCCAAACGAACCGGACTTCACCAACGCACCCGAGCCCGAGCTTTCCGGGACGTGGTTTCAGAACCTGCGGCGCATTCAACAGGTAGCGACGGCTCGAGCAAGAGGGAACGTACAATTTTATCCTCCCCATACACCTTGGCGAGCTCCCTGGCGACTTCCTGTGTGCCGTCGGGGCTGGCATCGTCTACAACGATGATCTCCCATGCTAGCTCACTAGACCATTCAGCGGCCCGGTCTGCACACGCTTGTCAGATACGCACTGTTCGGAAAACACTTTGGCCAATAACCAGACAATGATCGGGAGGTTCTTGCGCTCGTTGTAGGTCGGCAAGATGACCGAGTACCTGTGCGTATTGGCAGAGTCGTGGTGTCCTTGCATGTTGAGAGAGGGCGCGCTTTCAAACGGGTTCATTGGAGACACGCGCGTGGGCGTGAGACCTTTTTAAATCTTCGCCGGAACCCCCACCATCGCAACGTTCACTGAGATAAGATCGAGCAAATTCACTTTTCACCTCAACTATCTCAGTCGATCAGATACTTTCACGAGCGAAGTCAACATTCGCCATGTTTCAGCAAGGGGACGGGATAAACTGTATTAACGAAGCAATTGTCCTCGATCGCCAAGCACTCGATCTTTGCCCACCTGGTCACCACAAGCGATGGAGTCCGCTAGATCAGCTTGCTACTCATCTCCAGCGTCGTTACCGCCATCTAGGAGTGATAGCGGACTTCGAGGAAGCAGCTGTCTATTTCAGAGAAGCACTGGAGCTTTGCCCAGAGGGGCACCCGGGTCGATCAGGGTCGCTGAGCAATATTGCACTCTATCTTTCCGATCGTTACGACCGGCTTGGAAAGATGACGGACCTCAATGAGGCCATCATTCTCGCGAGACAAGCCCTCGACCTTCGCCCATCAGGGCACCCGGATCGATCAACGTCGTTGAACAATGTCGCACTCTATCTCTCCGATCGTTACAAGCGCCTTGGACATATGACGGACCTCAAGGAGGCTATCATCCTCGCGAGACAAGCCCTCGACCTTTGCCCGTCAGGGCACCCACATCGATCAACATCGTTGAACAATATTGGACTCTATCTCTCTAATCGTTATGACCGGCTTGGAGATGTGGCAGACCTCAACGAGGCCATCCTCTTCGGGAGACAAGCCCTTGACCTTCGTCCGTCAGGGCACCCGGATCGATCAACGTCGTTGAACAATGTCGCACTCTATCTCTCCAATCGTTACCACAGGCTTGGAGACATGACGGACCTCAATGAGGCCATCATCTTCGGGAGACAAGCTCTCGACCTTCTCCCGTCAGGGCACCCAGAACGATCAACGTCGTTAAACCATATTGCAAGCCATCTCTCCCATCGTTACCACCGGCTTGGAGATGTGACGGACCTCAGTGAGGCCATCTTTCTCGGAAGACAAGCCCTCGACCTTCGCCCATCAGGGCACCCGTATCGATCAACATCATTGGATAATCTCGCAGGCTATCTCTCCGATCGTTACAAGCGGCTTGGAGATATGACGGATCTCAATGAGGCTATCACCCTCGGGAGACAAGCCCTCAACCTTTGCCCATTCGGTCATCCCCGCCGTTCATGGTCATTGCATCAACTTACACGTTGTCTCCGTGACCGGTTCCCAGTCGAGGGTGTTGAAGGACAGAGACGACCTATTCAGTCTCTACACTGAGTTGTCAAATATCTCTCAACCCGTCTCACCGGCCGATCTCTCTGCAGCCAAGCAATGGATCACGGAAGCTGAACATTTCCGCCAACCCACAGTCCTTCTCGCATACGAAACTTCTCTTCGACTACTCGTTCAGCATCTCACCAGTTTGCCATCCATACCCAGTCATCTCCATATTTTCAAGGACCTCAGCTCTTCCCTAGCAACCGATGCATTTTCGGCTTGTCTCCGTGATCATTGTGCAAAAAAAGCCGTCAAGCTACTGGAGCAAGGTCGCGGTGTATTCTGGAACCAGGTTGCTCGTCTCCATTCTCCTCTTCAAGAAGTCATCGCGTCGGGGCAGGAAGGAGTGGCTCTTGCAGAAGAGTTTACTCGACTGTCATCAGAAATACACAACACAATTCATTCACAATGTCCAGATAAGCACAACAGGCTGTGCAGTCTTAATGTTGATTTGCAAGGCACAATCACAGATATTCGCAGATTACCTAGTCTCGCTCGATTCCTTCTCCCCTCGACCTTCTCCGAACTCCAGCACGCTGCCAGTGGCGGACCTGTGGTCATCGTGAATGCTAGCCAGTACACGTGCGATGCACTCGTTGTCTTTTTCGACAGAGATCCCGTTCACATCCAATTGCAAATTACCAAATCCCGTGTTCAGGACCTGTTGTCGGATCTCCAGTCCTTGACCTTGGATGCAACATCAATGGACATGGGCAGAGATTTCGCTCGCTTCCTGAGGATCCTTTGGGATGAGGTCGTTTCGCCGATTGCCGATTTTCTGCAGACGACAGTTCCACCTTGCTCACGTATCTGGTGGTGTCCTACTGCCGAGTTCTGTCTTCTGCCATTGCACGCGGCTGATCCGTATCGGAATGGCCAAAGGAATTTTTCCCATTTGTACACCTCGTCTTACACGCGCACTCTGACTGCCCTCATCCGTGCGAGACGGAATGATCCATCGCCGACGATTTCGATACACAAGAAACGTTTCCTTGCTGTAGGTCAGGCAAACGCCAGAGGTGAAAACGAGCTCCTCTCCGTCGGCAGCGAACTAGCCATCGTCGCTGAGCGCATCCAGGATCTCGCAACATTCGTCCGCCTTGATGATCCAGAATCGAGCATGTCACAAGTCTCGGCAGAATTGAGGAGGAGTGAGTGGGTCCACTTTGCCTGTCATGGCATCCCAAACAGGACGCAACCCTTCGACTCCGCATTTGGGCTTCACGACGGCCGGTTTACCGTGGAACGGATCATGGGTTGCAAGCTAGAGAATCCCGAATTTGCCTACCTGTCTGCTTGTCATACGACGGTCGGAGATGAGGAAAGTCCCGACGAGGTGATCCACCTTGCGTCAGCGATGCAGTTTGCAGGGTTTCGGTCTGTGATTGGGACAATGTGGGCGGTGGACGACGCACAGACGAATAAGATCACGCTCGAGTTTTACGAGAATATGTTGGATGGATGTGGTCGGCTGGACCACACCCGAGCGGCGTTGGCGCTGCAGAGGACGATGAACTCATTGGCTGGTAGTGTTCCGCTTGATCAACGGATTCTGTATGTACATATCGGTGCCTAGTGTACATCAGACCGTGGCTGGTTTGTATCTATATCTCTTCGCATATATTTGCTATTTGCGTCCAGTTATATGTACGACTGGTTTATAGAGCAGTATGGCGATCGGCACCAACGCTGTCGGAAGTCTAGGCTTCGTAAGCACTGTCGAGAGTTACATTCGTGCATGTGTAAGAAGTTCTTGGGGCATCGCAAATGCCCCTCACGCTTGTCGAGTGCTTCTTCTGAATGCGAGGACCACGTGAACCTGTGGTCGGCGAGACGGCTCCGTTAGTGCAAATGACCTCTCCCGAGTGAGTGAAACCTGAGGCCTTAGCCATCTTTGTCACTAGGACCGTGATGCCGATTGTTGGATTCAATTGACGAGTTACAAGTAACCTCCACATTGGCAGGAGATAGACGGCATCACCTGCGTGCAAAGATAAGTAGACAGGGAAAACCTGATACTCACCTCCACAAGCGCACCATAGAAGATTTACTTGATAATGGACAGGACAACATTGTTCACACGTCCAGCGATGTAGTTGGTGACCATGCCTGAGATGAGCAGATTACAAAAGGGAGAAAGATTATAGTACAATTGGCCAAACGTAACTGCGAGGGTGAAGGTAGGAGAGGGTGAGGAGGCCAGCGGTGCGCACGCATACGTATATTACGCCCGTACTTGGAACGACGGTACGAGTGTGTGCGTCACCGAGGGTGATCTCCACCAACGTGCCCGAGCCCGAGCTTTTCGGTACGTGGTTTCAGGACCTGGCAGCGGCGCGCTCAGCAGGTATCGACGACTCGATCAAGACGGCTTTGTCTTCCCCATACACCTTGGCGAGCTCCCTGGCGACTTCCTGTGTGCCGTCGAGGCTGGCATCGTCTACGACGATGATCTCCCATGCTAGCTCACTAGACCATTTAGTAGCGGCCCGGTTTGCACCCGTTTGTCAGACACGCACTGTTCGGCAAACACCTTGGACAATAGCCAGGCGATGATCTAGAAGTTCTTGCAAGTCGGCGAGATGACTGGCAGAGTCGGCGTGGGGCGGCGCGCTTTCAAGTTCAGACGGGTTTGGCAAAGTTGGGGCGTGAGACCTTTGCCGTTACCATGTCTTTGCCCGACCCGCCCATGCCAGACACCCCAGCCATCGCTGCAGTCAAGGGCCTCCTCAAAGTGACCCTCCGCATCGTCACCTCCGACAACCGCGTCTTTCTCGGTACATTCGTCGGTACAGACCAACTCCTTAACATACTGCTCGTCAACACCGAAGAGTTCATCCTCGGAACAGACACCCCCGCAGGCCGATATGTTGGCCAAGTCATGGTGCCCTGGAGGTTAGTCGTCCAAGTGGAAGCTTTCGGCCGCTCGCAGGACGAGCAGGGAACAACACACGATCAAAATGGGGCTGGTCTGTACATCTGATTAGATTGAATCATTCGCAAGTAAACGAAGTTCTTGTCCGTTTCTCCGACAAATATTCACGGGGTATAAATGCGTCAGAATGTTCTAAACGTAACCTCCGTAGCAATATTGTTCACACCCGCGCGGAGTCACCTGGTATAGCGAGAGAACCGTTGCCATGGTCGAAACAGTGGCTAGTCGGGGGTCCCGAGAATCGCGCGCCAGCATCTAGTCCTTGTACTTGTCCTTGTAAATCCACGCCATTCCAACGTCGCTCATACCTTGTGCGACCTGCGATGATTCATTAAGATCACGAATGGTAGGCCGTGACGCTACACTCACAGCAGCACGGTACCACTTGGCAGCTTCCTTCTTGTCCTTCTTACACCCCTTTCCATTGGCAAGGCAAAAGGCCAGGTCCTGCTGTGCATCGGCATCTCCCAGGTTCGCAGCAACCCTATAGTAGCTCTGCACCAGCCCGGTCAGCGCCTCCAGAAGCATCAAGTGATCAGCCACGTACGACGGCCATCTTCTGATCTTTCACAACGCCCCAGCCCTGGAAGAAGCATTGGCCGACCTCGTAGATGGCAAGCACGAGCTCTTCCTATCACCGAGCGAATGAGACTCCACTTTTCCAAGCACCGGACGAAACTGACCTTGACGCCCTTCACATCCAGACCCTTCTTTGACTTTGCCTTCTCAAGGTCCTCTACTGCCGACTCGGCCGCCTTCGTCAACCACTTGAACCCACTCTTTTCGTTCTTCTCGCATCCCCACCCGTGTCTCAGTGTCAGGCCCCACATCAACATCCCGACCCCACAGCCGCCCTGTTCCTTGGCGCTCTTCTCGAAACAGGCAGCCGAGTCCTTGAGCTGATTGGCTTCGTGGTACCGTATTCCCAACTGAAGGTAGTCTTCGGGTGTCTGGGGCTCGACGGACTCGGGTCGACTGTTGGTTGGAGACACGTCCGGAGACGATCGAGGAGATTGAGACGTCGTAGGCGAAGGCGCAGCACTGTCAAACTGGTAAAACGAATACGTATTAGAGTACAAGCTGAGAGCCGACGGCGCTCTGAACGAAGGTGGATGCGAAGGCAACGTAATGTGTGGTGGAGAGATCGTAGGGGTAGAGTAGATGACCCCCTCGGGGTGGAGATACGGCGACGGCGGAATTGGTGCAAGACGGTCAGGCGGGTGGAGCCTGTCAGGGTATATGCCGGTTACGGGAGTGACAGGATCGAGAGGCACTAGGCTGGGACTCGCTCCGGGCGAGTTTGGCCGCCGAGCGTTACGCTCGAGTACTTGTCGTTTCTGTTCTTCGGAAGAGAGTATTGGTGGCCGACCCGGTCTGGAGAAATTTAGGCGTGGCGAGCCGCCTTGTGCCACTATCGGCTGACGCAGGGGGCCACTCGGCCTGGGTCCATCGTCCGGGGAGGAGACGACGACGGTCGGTAAAGGGGAGGGTGGTGGGTACATTGACAGATCTTCGAGAGAGTCAGCGTAGGCCTGTTCAAGCGGCCATAAGTCAGTCTGTGGTTCGAGGTATGGAGAGGCGGCAGTGGAATACAAGGCGTTGTGATCTGTGCCACTGCTCTGAATCGAAAATGGCTGTCCGTTATTGTTATCCTCCTCCGGGTAGCAATCGTCGCCGTTCGGTTCACAATCGTCCGTGAACCAAAGGAAGGACTTGGAATCTTGGTTAGCGTGGAATGCGGTGGCATTCGTCACCGCGCTAGCCGTGGAACTCCGAAAGTTTGAATGCAACAACGGAGAATTGGGGACGTGTTGACCGGCAAACGGTCTCGGTGGTGATAGTACCGCAAGGGAAGATTGGGAAGGTGCATAGCGAGGTCGAAGAGACGATGGTGGAGGTGGTTGGACCTTTGTGAGTCTTCGAGACGAAGTCCTGCGAACAAGAGCCTCCAAAGGGGAGGAACGTAACAGCCTGCCGGCTTGATTCGACGTCCGGTGGTCCGAGCAATGGCCTGCAGGGGCTTGCATATCATCCAACCCTGGATCGACTCAGTGCTTCAGTGCGACGGGACTGGCCCCACTCGCCGCCATCCGGGTTCTTTGGCAACTGGACCCGCCGTTTCGCGAGGGTATCTAGGCGGTAACGACGCTGAGAAAATATAAAACAAATATACATATATAATTCTCGATACGACAATCTACTAGTTCCACTACGTTTTCAGCATAAATCATATACCCACTTGTCGACGTGGTGTCTGCCCGACCCGCAAACCAGGATGTCTCGGTGTCCCAGGCACAATTATCTGTGAGCTCCCGGTCGTGGTCTTGACTGCCAAGGCTTGTTCCGTCTCTTTCTGGGCTACCCTGGTGTTTCAGTCGTCAGTACCCCACCTGCCGCCGATGACGGACATGGTGTAACTTACTCTTCCCTTTGCTTCTTGATCTCGTTCTCCAACTCAGCTCTCTTGGAAAACTCTCGGTCAGCTCTACGTCTTGAACTGCCGTCGTCAAAGTTCTTCTCTCTAACAGAGTAGAACACAGAACCCAGGTCGGCTGTGAGACAGTGAGTGATGTACTTATTATGGAACACCAAAGTCCACTTTACCTAGCCAATAGGCATCTATTGCCGTGACTTGCGTCATGTATTCCTTCGACGTAAGGATCAGCTCGTGATAAACAACATAAGTTGGTGTATCTAGGCAAAATGAGTTTCGGAATAAGAGACACGTAGATACTCACATCCCAGGCCATACAGCGCACTCGTGGGGTGCAGGTGCGTCGGTAGGCCAGTCCGAATGTTGACATACTCTCCAATACCTTTGACACGGGCGGCTTGGTGGAAGTATCCAGCAGTGATAGCTTTCCTGTGGAACTCGTTGGGTCTTTCTCGATACTCTAGACATAACACAACATACCTCAGTATATCAAAGTCCGTTCCACAGGATATGAGCTCCATTTTCTGGAATTTCATGATATCCTCGAGCTGCGCACGAACTTCCCGGGCCTTCCTAAGAAGCTTGGGGTGCAGAAAGTGCCGCGTAGCCCAGTCATCCCGGAAGCTGAATGGCGCTTAGTGAATGATCACGACTATGTAACCAGTCGCACGCACCCATGACTCTTCCACTGGTTGAAAACGTTCAAAAGGGTCAGGTGATCGCTCTCTGGAACGTTAAATTTCTCGCGGGCTGCATCAGCTTCCTCCATCCGCTCCTTCGGCCGGTAAAAGACACTAGGAACAGAGAGCATTGAAACGATCGTAAGCATCTCTGAGGAGCATCTGTATTCCACGGAGGCGATCAACATTTTCGCCATCGACGGTTCCATGGGAAAATCGGACATTTTGCGTCCGACTGGTGTCAGATCTCCGACATTGTCGAGGGCTCCCAGAACCCAGAGCTGATACATTGAATTGATGATGTTTGCCTGCAGGCCTGTCAGCGTTACGTTTGAAAAAATGGAGCAGTTCCAACATACCTGAGGCGGAGGGTCCATGAAGTCGAACTCTAACAGGTTCTTGACGCCTAGCGACTTCAACAGCAATACGGTATTGGCCAGGTTGGTCCGCTGGATCTCGGGAATAGTATTTGGGAACATGTCGTTTCGGTAGGCCATCTCTGTATACAGGCGATAGCAGAAACTGCAACCAATGGTCAGAACTGGATCATAAAGAGTTCACCCATGATCGACTAACCCACTACCCGTTCGGCCTGCACGACCCGTGCGTTGGTTCGCATTCGCCTGGCTCACAGGAGTAATCTGGAGAGCGTCCATACCAACTTTTGGGTTGTACACTTTCAGCTTGGAATACCCCGAGTCTACGACATACAGGATCCCGTCGACTACGAATTCCATCAGTGCAGTGCACAGAGAACATAAAACAATGACTTACCTGTTAATGATGTTTCGGCAATGTTCGTGGCTACGATAACCTTTCGGCGCCCATCACTAGTGGGCTCGAAGATGCGGGCTTGTAAATCAGCCGGCATCTGCGAGTAGATTGGCAATACTGCCAATGCTGGTGGCTCGTCTAGTTGTGCAAGTCTCTCTGCAACACCTTGAGAATGAGGAAACGCAGGATGCGAGGAGACAGCACTGACCCTCTACAACTTGACAAGTGATTTCTATATCTTCTTGGCCAGTCATAAAGACAAGGATATCACCTGGAGGCAACGAGAGATGGATTTGAAGGACTTGCTTGACAGCGCTATCGACATAGTCTTCACAGGGCGACTTCGAGTGATATATTTCGACCGGGAATGTGCGACCGGGAATGGTATACGTCGGGGCATTTCCATAGAACCCGGAGAACTAAATTACCCTTGAACACACATGTTTGGAAACCTGCAGGATCCGGGACCCACCTTCTCAGCGTTCATAGTCGCCGATGTGACAACGAGTTTCAGATCACGCCTCCGTGAGAGAACTACCGGGTTTTCTTTGAGAATGGACATGGCTATACAAAACGATCAACTTACTCTTCCTCAAGAGACCCATGAGAACATCAGTACTGAGCGAGCGTTCGTGTGCCTCATCAAGAATGATGACACTATATCTGTCCAAGTCACCCTCGTTCAGGGACTCTCGCTGCAGTACCCCATCCGTCATATCTAAAGAACGAATACATGTTAGCTGGAGAAAGGGTATAAAACAACGCTTACATTTGATCTTTGTCTCCGATGATGTACAGTCTTCAAACCGAATCGCATAACCAACAAGCCCGCCAAGCTTACACTGCGGGACAATTCAGATGCAAGAACAAAAAGGAATTGCGCGACATACCTCCATCTCTTCTGACACACGCTTTGCAACAGACATTGCCGCAACACGACGAGGTTGCGTACAACCGATAATACCGAAAGAAGCATATCCGTCCTCGTACAAGAACTGTGCCAGCTGCGTGGTTTTACCAGAACCTGTCTCACCAACGACGATGACAACTAGGTGAAATCCGGTCGTCATAATTGCGCTCTTTCTGAAAAGTGAAACATTTACCTTGGTTTTCTCGGATGACTTTGAGTAAGTCTTCTCGACAGGCGAATGCGGGCAGATACTCCCTCTGTTCCTTCAACGTCCTACTTTTGGCGAACGAGCTGACCCCAGCCGACGTTTTTAGATGGCTAGCGAACTTGGAGTCCCCTTTGTAGTCCTCCTTTTCGCCAGATGCAGCCGCTTCCTCTGCTGCAGCTGTCGAGGCGAGGAACAGGAAGGGCTGTGAATGTCCAACACGACGAGTATTAAAAGGAACAAACCGGAAACGTACCTTCAGCCTCGGCCTCCTCGTCCTTTACCCCCATGATGTTTCCCAACGAAGTTCCTCCCAGCGAAGCAAGCTTAGCAGCGGCTTTCGCGCGCTCAGCTTGCTCGCGTTTCTCCTTCACGAGGGCGCTACCTTTCTTGGAGAACACGGCCATATCACTTGTTGGATCCCTTATGGGGTTGATAGGCTCTAGCTGCTTCGTAAAAACTGTCTTTCCATCCAAGAACGGCGGCTTGAGATCGTGAACCATGACGTGGACGGTGGATTCCGACTCGTCCTCGAAATCGAGATCGAGTTCTTTGCGTGTGGCGACACCCGAGGTGACCATTCGGTTGGCCTCCCATAGGTCGTTGTCGGCATTGTATTGGGCCTGCCTGGCCGATATTCTTTTCTACACTTGGAAATCAGCATGATCCGCGAAAAAAAGAGGAAAAATCACGACGAACCCTTGCTTTCGTCGCTATCTCGGCCTCTTTGATAACGGTAAGATCCTCGTACTGGGCAAGAGGATTGTGTTCCTCATCGCCGGCCACACCGCCTTCTTCAGCACCGCGATACCAGTCTCGATCCAACCTCACCTGCTCCTCCTCCCACTCACGTATATCGACACCGAAGAGACCGTCATCCTCCGGACTCCCCCCTCTCGGAACCCTAGGCGTCGGAGCGTCCCACGCTCTATCCTTCGCACCTCCCCACCCAGAACTTTCCCCGTCTCGATTTCGTCTTGGAGTTGACTCCCATCCAACGTTAGGTACCCGGACGCTAGGCGCATCGTGGTCGCGGTCGCGACTACCTTTTTGACTGCGCGGCGTTGAATCCCACCCCCTTCCGGAGCGGCCCCCCCATCCTCTATCGTCTCTATTGAGTCGACGCTGGAATTCTCCGAGACCTTTGGGCCCGTCCGCCCTGCGCTCTTGAGTGGCTGAGATACCCTCTAAAGAATGCGATGAAATAAGACACATGCGGGGACAAGTCAACAATCTTACCCTTTTGTTTGTCCCTGTTCTTTCTATGCTCCTCCAGTCGTCGTCGAGCAATTTCGGAGAGGCCACCTGGGTTGGATGGGGTCTCCTGGCCTCTCTGTCTAGAAGTTCCGCTCCGTGGCGGGGGTAGAGTTGGGACTAACAGTGCAAATCAGTCGCCGTGGTATGGCATTAGAAAATCGCGTGCACCTTTGAAGACAGCATCGTCATCCAGTCTTACCTTCTTCCTGGACCCATTTTCCGTATTCGCTTGTTCCCTTTTCTCTTTAGCCAGGCGATCTAGACCGAGCAGAGAACCGCGAGGGGTCGGAGGCTCGATAGGTTTAGCTGGTTGACGAAACGTATGCCTCTGTGCAGTTCCGTGAGCAAGCGAAAGATGAGATAAGAGACTTACCGTACAGTGTCGCACCTAATGAGGCCTCCAGGACGCGCTTTCTCCGGTTCCAAGACGTCACTACTTTCCACTGTGATGCCATGAACAGGCTGAGGCAGTAAACCGGATGCCTCTTGCTTTGCGTGGGACTGAATTTCGGTATACATGTCGGTCAAAAAAGACGTTTGAAACTTTCCAAACGCCCGGGCGGCTGAAGAGTGTGTAACGAAAGGATAAATGAACGAGGGACGAGAACGTACCGTTTATAAAGTTCTCTGCGGAACTCGACTTGGCAATGTCAATTACACGCTCGGCGAGGATGTCATTTGGGTTTAGAGTGTTGAGGGCCCTTGAGAGCCTAATCGCGACTTGATGCTTGAAGTCATCGTTATCGTTGGGTGAAGCCATCATAAGTAGTCTGAAGTATCTCAGCCTAGGCTGACGGACGCAGAAACGAGTGTAGCTTACGTCAGCACGACCGAGAAATCTCGATTCCCGCGATGAAATATTCCCTTTTCCCACGCTCAAAGATTTCTGCCTCTGAGTTAGTAGTGTATGCAAAGAGCGCGCGCGCGGCAGTCACTGCCCGTGACGGCCTCAAGCGCCAACTCACTTTCCTGTTCCCAGTGCTCTTCCTCCAACCTTCAGTGAGACAAGATGACGTCAAGAGGTGCTTATTTCCTTTCGTCCGTGAGAAGAGCTGCAGTAAAGTGACATTCATACCAGCCATACAGTGGTGGTCCCAAGCAAAATCTCTTTTCACCATTGGAGAGGCGACTGTTCCAGTCGATCAAATACTTTTACGGGCGGAATCAGCTTTCGCCGAGTTTATGCAAGGGGACGGGATGGACCGCCTTAACGAGGCAATCGTCCTAGATCGCAAAGCACTAGATCGTTGCCCTCCCGGTCACCACAAGCGATGGAGTTCACTGACTCAACTTTTCAGTCATCTCCAGCGTCGTTACAAACATCTAGGAGTGATAGCGGACATCGAGGAAGGAGCTATATATTGCAAAGAAGCACTGGAGCTATGCCCGGAAGGCCACCCAAATCGTTCACCGTCATTAAGAAATGTCGCAATGTATCTCTCCGATCGTTCCAACCGGCTTGGAGAGATGGCGGACCTCAATGAGGCCATCATCCTTGTGAAACAAGCCCTCGACCTTCTCCCGTCAGGGCACCCGGGTCGATCAACGTCGCTGAACGATGTCGCAATTTATCCCTACTATCGTTACAAGCAGCTTGGAGAAATCACGGACCTCAATGAGGCCATCAACCTCTGCAGTCAAGCACTCAACCTTCGCCCGTCAGGGCACCCGGATCGATCAACATCGTTGAGCAGTATTGCAACCTATCTCTGCGATCGTTGCCACCAGCTTGGAGATGTGACGGACCTCAATGAAGCCATCATCTTCGGGAGACAGGTCATCGACCTTCTACCATCAGGGCACCCGCAGCGATCAACATCGTTGAACAATGCTGCAGGCTATCTCTTCGACCGTTACAACCGGCTTGGAGAGATAACGGACCTCAATGAGGCCATCATCCTCGGGAGACAAGCCCTCGACCTTTATCCATCCGGGCACCCGCATCGATCAACGACATTGAAAAATGTCGCGGGCTATCTCTTCGATCGTTGCAATAGGTTTGGAGATATGACGGACCTGAATGAGGCCATCATTCTGGGGAGACAAGCACTTGCCCTTTGCCCGCCAGAGCACCCAAATCGATCAACGTCGTTGGGCAGTATGGCAATCTATCTCTGCAATCGTTATGACCGGCTTGGAGATGTGGCAGACCTCAATGATGCCATCATCCTCGAGAGACAAGCCCTCCACTATCGCCCGTCAGGGCACCCCCATCAATCAATATCGTTAAACAATCTCGCAGGCTATCTCTCTAATCGTTACAAGCAACTTGGAGAAATGACGGACCTCAACGAGGCCATCATCCTCGGGAGACAAGCTCTCGACCTTCGCCCGTTGGGGCACCCAGATCGATCAACGTCGTTGAATAGTGTCGCACTCTATCTCTCCAATTGTTACCTCCGACTTGGAGGAATGACGGACCTCAACGAGGCCATCATCCTCGGGAGACAAGCCCTTGATCTGCTCCCGTTAGGGTACCCGGATCGACCAAAGTCGTTGAACGATGTCGCAATCTATCTTTACTACCGTTACAAGCGGCTTGGAGACATAACAGACCTCAATGAGGCCATCAACCTCTGTAGTCAAGCGCTGGACCTTCGCCCGTCAGGGCACCCGGATCGATCAACGTCGTTGAGCAGTGTTGCAACCTATCTCTGCGATCGTTTCAACCGGCTTGGAGATACGATGGACCTCGACGAGGCCATCGTCTTCGGGAGACAAGCCCTTGATCTTCTCTCGTCAAGGCATCCCCATCGATCAACG
>JBBPLL010000566.1:0-18621 GCA_038089755.1 Leccinellum rugosiceps | reverse complement strand
AAAGGTTGAGCAGATCAGTTGTAACGGCTCATTCCACATACTCCCTGATTGATATGCCATGAGAACTTATTGCATCGAGATCAATGCTTTTGTTGGAGTCCAGAAAGGAAGAGTGTCTGGTGAGTGGTATGATTATGCCACCAGCCTTCATGTTTGGTATAGGTTTCGCAATGGCCACTGGCAGAGCAACCAGTCTGCCGGTGACTGCAAAAATGACTATCGTAATGAATCGCATTGTAGAGGGGTGGAAAGGAATGGCATTGAAACGTCCACCTACAGACTTTAACAGCGACAATATACACGGCCATCAGGGATATTATCGATAGGATGATGACTGAATGATGGTGATATCATCCGAGCTGGCAACAACTACGCCGCAGCGGCGGTGGCGGCGGCGCAAAACGAAACTTGCCAGTGGTTGATGTGACTGTTATCCACAGGTAATTGAAGTACCCGAGAATACAAACGGGCTGAGACGAGCACAATAAACAAGAGACCGGTGAAGAGAAGGCCAATCCCAGTAAACCGTGTGCATATCCATGGTTCGGTACCTCAGAAGTGTATCCCGTTACAGAAGCAAAGTTGCGACGCATTGCCACTGCCACTTGGGAGCGCGACTTCGCAAACTTTCCAATTCGGATCAACTCGAATCACACTCGCCTGGGCGAGTGACTCCAACCGCCTCTTTGCCTTGTCCATAGACGACAACATTCACTGTCTCGACGTGTCCTCCAAGAAGGCGCTCGCGAAATGGCGCATTCATAACGATGACAAATCAAGGTGCATCGCAGTGGCATGCAATGAGACACTAAGGCACATGAACAAATGATTCGGGACCGTCATCCACCACTCCCACAGAATCCGGTCCATGGCAATCTCGCCAACTTGCTGCGCCATTGCAACCGCTGGAGACGAAGGACTCACGCTGCGGAATCTTTATGACATCCTTCCCTCAACGATGTGAGTAACGTTGTTCGTGTAAGATCAAATCCTTATCGGTCTGTCTTCGCTGCTTCAGGTGTGCTCGGAGCGAGAACTCCGTCGCTTGGCCGCGGCCCACCAAGTTTGCTACTCGGGCCCTCGCGATACTTCAGCCGGGGCTGACTCGCTTCAAAGCGCCAGACAATGATGAAAGAAGATATGCCATACAGTCTGTTCTGTATCTTTGATGTCGCACTCCCTGTCATATATGGCGAGGGCACGCGAGCAGTCCGTCGTCTGCTGGAGCACATCCTGACCCAATCGGATAACGTCACACTACTCGGGCTGGAAACTTAGGTAGCAGTACCAACAGCTACCTTCCTGTGGATCTCGCTGTCTACGACCAAATCGAGCCCCCTCACGTTCCGAAACCGATCGAGAGTGCCGAGATGGACCGGATGACCATGGCCTTGCAGTCATCCTTGTCCGACCCCCTGCTCGCCGTTCAGTTATACAAGCGACTATACGACCTTTCCCCTCTTTCTATCATCACTGGTCGACTCCACCTTCCTGGATTTGTTTTTTCGCTGACATCCCACATCGGAACCTGGATCAAACTCGGTTGTTCATGTTTATCGTGCCACCACGCCCATCCTTGGGGACGTACGCATCGAGACCAACGACGACCTGGTGGGAATGCACGGTTTGGTCCTCATCCACCCCTGGATCAGTCCCCTTCTGGATAGGGATTTCACCGGCGCGACTGCTCGGTTTGATCTAGCGGTGCGTGCCTTACGGCTGGTGGTTCGACTGAAGCACCCGTTCGGTGCGCTCTTGCTTGCTCCTCAGGCGCGCGCACTGTACAAACGTGTCGCGACGGACAATTTTATCATGGTTCAGATCTGGGCAGAGACGCCGTTGGAGGAGTTGATGGACAGCGTGCGTATGGTTGACGTGCAGTGATCGTGGATGGTTATTGGCTTTGGTTATTGTGTATCCCAATTCCCGGAATGACTTTCCAGCAATGTGATTGTCGTGACTCTATGGTGCCGAATGCGCTTTTCTTTCTCTCTTACATAGTTCCTAGTTTCGTCTCAGTCGACTTGTTACTTTGGATTATTCTTGTAACTTCAACGCGAGCTCTGGAACATGCGATACCACCTGGTTCTGTCTGGCTAATGCCACTTTGAGGTAACTTCCCCAGGACGTGAGAGATATCCATCGCAAAATATGGACAGTAAGATACGGATCATGATACCCGACTAACGACTCGGACATGCGTAATAGAAAATATTCCTACTTGTAACACCCAACCCAAGTTGTGCCCAGAGTTGTCGTGGCTGCCAACAACTTTAATGTAGTGGTTGAATTGGGACGAGGCGAACTTCGGTGGGGACCAGCAGCAGCAGCAAAGGAGGGGAGGCGCGACAGTGGTATTCCCCATTAGGAATGACGCGACGACGCTGTATGTAGTCAAGTTTCGTTACGGCTACTGTGAGGACAAGACAAGACCCTCCCTACTATTGAATACTTCACGGACCTTTCCTCGTGCCAAGGCGGACCTACGTGTGCGTCCGGCGAAGTCGATTTTATCGATCAACTGATATCTTTCTTGGGATCCGATCGGAGGCAACAAAATGGGATGATAGCCTGATTTCTGAGGATGCACGATATTCCAGGCCAGATCCGATGCCATACACCTGAAAACCATCACTATCGTGGGGTCGAAAATGAGGGGAATCATGACTAACCACCAGCCGATTATTGTGAGCGTCCTGTTCTTGAGGAAAGAGTGCAAGGTGCCGTGCGACATCCCGAGTATCGGTCCAAAGAATGTCGCCACACCGAGCAGTGGAACGAGATTAGGACGCTCCAGTCTTCTCAAAAGACCGAGTTCGCGACAGATCTGCTAGCGAGTATTAACAGATGAACCAATAAGTACACTGGCATGAAATCGAGTCGACCGAAAGAAGAAAAACCGAGTCACGAACGAGATTCACATCCGACGGGAGGAGGAACAAACGTTACTAGCATGGGTGAGCGCTAGATCGGCGCGACGACAGTCCACCTGACTGGTAAGTACATAGATAGTGCATGTCATGGTCTTGAGCGCCCAAACGTATGTCCTGATGGCTTGTGAAAGGCCACGGCTGGGTATGTTCTGACTACCGGCAGTTGGAACGTTTTGAGCCGGGGTGGTCTTGGATCAATAGTAAATGTGTTTAAGGATCGACCCAGTAATGGAGGACGCCAACGAGGTGATCAACAAGTCGCAAACAAAGTGAATCGTTGACGTCCACCGAGGCTCTTGTTCTGAACAAACTGAAGTTCGCACGAATGGACGAACTCAAGAAACAGGCGTCGCTAATCGACTTCAACGAACCCTACAACCTGCAAGCCCACCAAGACATCTACAGTTCAGTTCACCCACTACAGCAACCCTCCCTTGTCACTGACATCCTACGTGACAGATCTCGTTGGCGCTCTTTCCTCCGAAGACGCGTCTTCCACGAATCTCCCGCCCGCTCTTGTATTTTACGGCGCCCGCAACATCCTTTTGCCGACCTTTATCATAGGACAAATCCCCGACTTGCTCAACCTTCTCGCCCTCGTCGAGACCTTTCGCCGGTTCGCCGTGGTCAAGTCCGACGAAGCCCTCGAATGGCAAACGTATTACGAGCGGGCGAAGAGCGACGGCCGAGAGCAGGGCGTAAGACTGCTGGCTGCGAACGAAGTACGCGCGTTGAAGGGATTCTTGAACAGGAAGGACGCACAACGGAGGGAGTACATTGTTTTGGTTCGAAGCCTCATTCTCCTCGTGAGTGATCCTCTTGCTGCGTTCGCGAAACGACATCATTGACATTGTGGTCCCGTTCTAGTACATTCATTACTTATGGACCGCACCCGAATCGTGTCTGATGTGGAAGCGATTCAATGATTTTTTTCCCGGGTCGATAAAAGGTTTTGATGGGCCCTCCGAGTTACTCTTCCACGTCGATCTCTCTCAGGACGAGAAGGCGTATCTCGAACGATTGAAGGCGGAATGCCAGGAGTGGCTGAAACTGGTTGCGGATTGGGATTGCAAGCGAGAGGAAATGTTTCGAGAAGAAGGGTATGTAACTTGACTCGTCCTCTCGATCTTCATTCTTGCATCTGATTCATTTTGATGCAAGCGTATCTGCAGAGGACAGGGTCGCGAACTTGACGAGCGAGTTTCGTGATGCGTTCCCGCCGCCGTGTGAACCCTCGGATATGGCACGGAACGTCGAGATCTACATGAGCAAGGTTGAGAACATGGTTCGCAAACTGGAAGAGTGGTTTCCCTCGTCCGAGGAATAACATGTTTCTCCAACATGGGCCTTCCGTTGTATCGTCGAGAGGCCGTTTTCATTTGACTTGTCCACGAGCGAAAGGCGAGTTACCAGGCGAGTATTGTGTTAATATGAATGAAATCATGACTTGATAGGTCTCTTCCGTTCGAGGCTGTCTCTTTAGCAGTCTCGACACAGTATTTCCACAACTTCTTCTTGAACTGATTGAGTACAATCATGTTCCATGGCATCACGAGATCGCTGAACCAATGTAAAGAACACGCTCTCATCAAACTCTTTGTGGTGTCTACTTGAAAATTTATGCTACGCAGCTGTCGAACTATGTGCTCAAGGTCTCCGTTTACAGTTCATCGTTTCCCGGCTTCGACAAACACACCATCCAAGATCAGCGGGATATGGACCATAGTGGGTGGGCGAGCCAAAATTAAGACAGGGTTTCCACATGACACGCGGGCAGTCGAACTTATCCAAAGCACGCTCCCCTTGGGTCATCATGCTGGCAGCACATATTCAACGGGGACGTTTATTCGACGTGTATACGCACTTTGTGAATATGAATTTACTTCAGTCCAGGACACATGAGAGCGGGTGCTCGCAACTGACGCGAGGGACGGGATTAACAAGCTTAATTTCCCGAGACTTAATTAATTTTCCAACTGACTCTGTACCAGGTCGCAAGCTCCTTGTGCAAGTCATAGATATATGTATATATATCAAGTCGGTATCGTACATGAACGGCAAAATTACTATGAATAGGGGTTATCTTCCTGACACACCTATGCATCTTATGCTATAGCCATGCCGCCGAGTTTGTCCTTATTTTCTTGGAACGGAATCTGCAATCCGAATCGCGTCGTCAGCCAGAGTTGCTTTCGTCGGACATCAACACCAGGAAAGTTAAAGGATAAAGGATCGTATATTATGACAAGGGCAGCTCACCAGCATCGGACTCCCTCCCCTCCCCTCTTTGGCCCGCCCATGCAGTATGATAAGTGCCGAGATTTCTGTCTACGCGAAAACCAAGGACATGCGTAGATTGAGTTGGGAAGAGGTCGGGAGGGTAAATGAAGTCGGCTCTATGATAGGCATCAATCCACACATGTCTGCAGTAGCTGAGAGCGTTCAGACATCGAGAAACCTGAGAAATAGATGTTGTTCAGACGAAATGTTAGAGACCCATATGACATCTCGAATATCAAGGTAGCAAGAAACACCAAGCAAAATTTCTGGTGGAAGCCTGTCGAGCGTGAGCTGCGTAGAATAGAACATGGTGGCAAAAACTTGGCTCATCAAAGACTCTTTACACGCACATTTACAAGAAAGAAATACTATTACTAGCAGGCTACGCTGTGTCACATGACCGCGCTTTACAGTAGGGCACCAAATATATGCAAATGACTCCTGTCTATCCGTGGGAGTCCGATTGCGATCACTATATAAAGTCGACGTGAGCCTGCTTGATCTTCAACCAAATTGACAGCGAGCTTAGAACTTGATACGCATCGCAGCTACCTCTTGCCCCTGAATTCAGATTCCCATAACCCGCCGTAGGTCAGGTGTTCGGTTTTCCTTCCAGACAACACAGTCGTGCCGAGACTTCAGATTGCAGGAATAATCATGTCTCTCTTCGACGAAGCAGACGACTTCATATCTGAGTCCGAGTCGGGCTCAGACTCGGACTGCTCATCACCTCCATCGCCGTCCCCTGGGGTCAAGAAAAAGATCCCCACTCGAGTTCAGGCCAACGTACTATTTTTCACCGTCAAGAAGCACATCTACCGTTCCATGTTCAGCGTCGATGCGGTGCCGCCCACGGAAGATGAGCAGGATGCGGTGATCTGGCATTTGATCGAAAGTGCATCAGAGGAGATCCTTGGTTATTCCCTTGAACCGCGGCTCGTTGAAAAGTTTCACGAACGTTGCACACCCACCATGAATGCTGTTTGGTCTGCATTCCGAAGAGTTGCAGATACCACAGTAAATAGTTATCTTGAATTATCGCTTCCCCGGGACTTCTCAAACAGATTCGAAGACCAAGACTTCCAGAAAGAGATCTCCTACAGACGAAACAGGATCAAGGATATCCTCGATGGTGATGATGAATTCGCTGTTTTCCACGTCCACCGTGACGAATGTGTGGTAAGTTATGTCTCACTTTCTCATACTATCGTAAAAAGCTAATGTGCACACCTTGGTTCAGGGTACCACTTTCTACTTTGAACATGAGTGTATCCAAAACGCGATCTTCTGCGTCGTGTGGATGGATCTCGGATGCGGAGACGTCCTTGAACCAGAATCAATGGCGCCGCTCGTATCTCTTGTGGTTGCGTCTTTCGTCGTCGCTCTGCAAGGTCTCAGGTCTGGCCGCTTGAGAAGAGAACCTGTGCCTCTCGAACAATTTGCCCAGGTGTACCGCCGGGCCCAGAGGTACATGAATACGGTCGTGCTTGAGAATCCATCCGCTCGTGATCGCTTTACTACATTTTGTGGATTAGTCATCTCCAGAGATAGATTATCCTTCGGAACTGACGACGATGATTAGTAGACACCATCGTTTGTATGCCAGCGGCTGAGAAGGAGCGCGATTGACAAACGGTTATCGTAACATTACGAGTTTCGTCGGTCTCCTTGATACAAAGAATTTCACGCAGATGCGCGGTAAGCATGTACAGCTGAGGCGCTTTTTGACCATCGCCATTCCAAGGGGCGATTGGTCGAGCAGGATGTAACTCAGTTTCAGAATGAGCTCAAATTTGAAACGAAGGTCAACAAAGAACAAATGAACGTCTACTTCCGAGTCGACTGATCCAGAGTTTTTGGTGTTGGATGGAACCTCTCGTATCCATCCTCGATCCCTGTTGGTCGCAAAGTTACTGCCAAGTGAGAGCCCCACGCATCGCTTCCGAAGTCGTTGAAGGAGGCAAATGATCCTATGTTACCTGTGAGGACTTCTATTGCTGATATATGTTGGTACCGACTAGTAGCTCGATGTAGTCTCCTTGACAGTGGCCAGTCAGACCTGCAGTGCACGAACAGGTTCATATCACCGATCGGTGACGAATGGTATACATTCCGCAGATTATATGCGCGGTCAACAGACCATTAATCTATCCTCTCGTTAGTAAAACACACACCAGTATCATATCAGATAGCGTCGATTGAAATAGGCCTGGTCCGGGAGAGGGAGGAAGTCATGGGATACATGCGAGCTCTCCGTGAGACGGGTAAGTTTATTTCGAACTGTGGTTGTTCAATTATCATAGAGTATGTTTTCAAGAACGTGCCTAGAAAGCGTGCATCTGCATCTGCATCACCCATCGTTTCTCACTTGCGTGCTGTGTCCATGCAACATACCGGTGGTTCCACGTTCAGTGATCAACATCGTTGCAGGGCGAAGGGTATGTGAAAATCCGCGTATGTAGTGAGTGCGTGTCAAGTCTGAGCGGGGGAAGTGTCCCCTGGTGGTGTTCAAGGGTTAGTACGTTTGAAGCACAATATCAACAGACGCCGGGCACGTTCTGCGAGATAACAATGAGATAGGTGCCGGAGCATAGTCTCATGAAAAAGAGTTGCAGCGACAGACGAAAAGATGTGGAAGCGCGATGAGAGAAGCCGTCTTCGAAATCCTTGACCGAGGGGTGGGCTATCTTGCTTAGATTGTGATCTTCTCATCGAGAAAACCACGATCACAATAGCGATGACACGTGCGCAAAAAGGTGAGATGTTGATCAAAGGGAGCGCCCAGGGCACAGGTAGCAACTGCGTGAGAGTGGATGTGTGTGCACGTGTATGCCAGGCGCCGAAGGTGTACGAATATACGTTTTCTTTTTTGTTCTTGAACCTGACCCAGTATGTTTTCCAAGTTGCGCTCCAGGAAGAGGAATGGTGAGTAGGTAGGCAAGGCCATCGATGAACGGTGCTGACAAGAGCAACAGAGCCGGCTCGGAGTGCGGACAGCGCACTTCGCTTGGACGGCGGTCAGCAGGTGCAAGCATCGGCGACCAACGAAAGAGAGGTACAGACAGATATTCAGGAGCCGAATGGGAGAAGGACCATCTCCAATGTCGCAACTGACGCGAATCCAATCGAAATCGTTGGTCAAGATGGTGTAGTTTCGGTCGCTTTTCTTGCTGATGGGGAGCATGTCGTCAGCGGGGGATGGGCAAAGAAAATTCAACAATGGCGAATGGATGGCAAGGAGGTGGGGGAGCCAATGGACGCTGGGAATTATATTCGGGACCTGGCAGTCACACAAGATGGCAAGTGGATCGTGTGTGGGACGAACAGTGGTCAAGTGATCGTCTGGGATGAGAAAAGCCACGAGAAGGTGACACAGTTCAGAGCACACGATTTGGCGGTGACTGCATTGGACGTCTCAGCGGATGTGACGAAAATCGCGACCGGATCGGATGACAAGACGTTCAGTGTCTGGTCGTTTCCCTCAGGCGAGCGTCTCCTCGGCCCATTCGAACGCGACAAATCTGTGGTCGCGGCCAAGTTCTCTCTCGACGGACGACGCATCGCTACTGCAACCTGGGAATCCGTTCGGATTTACGATAGCAGCGACGGCGGCGTCCTTGTAGACTTTGAATTTCCAGTTCCAGTCAACACAGATCACAACGAATCCATCGCTTGGGCGAGCGACTCTAACCGCCTCTTTGCCTTGTCCATAGACGGCAACATTCACTGTCTCGACGTGTCCGCCAAAAAGACGCTCGCGAAATGGCGCATTCATAGCGGCGACAATCCACAGTGTATCGCAGCGACATGTAACGACACAATCATCGCAGCCTCCGCTGATTCATCACTCTCACTCTGGGACACTAAGACACATGAGCAGATTGGGACCATCATCCACCACTCCCACCGAATCCGGTCTATGGCTATCTCACCATGCTACGACATTGCGACCGCTGGAGGCGGGAGAATCACACTGCAGAGTCTTCGTGACCTTCCCTCACCCTATCGTGACAATGTGAGTAACGCTGCTCGTGTAAGATCAAGTCCTGATCAATTTGTCTCAGTTGCTCCAGATGCGCTTAGAGCGAGAAATCCGTCGCTTGGAGATTGAAAACCCGGATATTTACGACATGGTTATGACTCTTCGTGCCGGGGACGCGCGTCAAAGTGTGCTCATTTTCTGAATGTCTCCGCTGTGCTGATATTCATTTCTATCAGAGGATGATATAGCAAACCTCGAGAAAACTGTTCAAGAACTACGTAGCCAGCTTGCTACATCCAATGAGGAAAAGACGGGTCTCAGTGAAATGATCAAGTCCCTTCGCGCACAGAATGAAAACTCAAGTGCGTTTTCTCCGCCTTCAAACCCAATTCATCGACAGCCCTATTTATTAGATCGTAAAATCACTCATCTCGACGAATCGGATAAGGAACTCCGCACCGTGCTTGTAGCATCCCAGGGATCGGTCGATCGATTAAACCAGACCATCAGGGCACTACGCGAAGACGTCAATCTACCCGAAAAGAGCTCAGGTGCATTTTGAACCATTCCGACTGATAACTCTCTGACGCGTTTTCAGTATTCATTGCACGAAAAATAAACGATCTCGAACATATTATCAAAGAGCTAGATAACCAATTTACCACATGCAAATGCGCTCTCGGTGTATATAACAAGAAGCATGAGTGTGAAACGTTGTACGCCGACGGTCGCATATACGATGCTGCAAGACATATTCCGAACGCGATGACTAAGGATCTGGGGCACAACAAACCAGTCATCGTTTGGTTGAAAGGTGAGCTTGTGCATCTTCTTGAATTGTATTTTCAATCCCCACTATCAGAATTCACGCACCGATGCATGTCAAGGCTTCAGGAGATCGGAGATGAGGCATCAAGTTCCATGAAACATGATGAAGCTCTTTCGGCTTACTCCACTGTCTTGTGGCTTACTCCCTCGCCTCCGGAAGGTGTGCTGGCGGGATGGGTGACAAATATCAGTGACATCATAGTCAAATTCTGCAAGGCGCGAGTAGGCTTGTTGGAGGATGAGCTCGTAAATGTCATCAAGGTATAAGTTGATCCGCACGACACAGCGAATTGACGGCATTGACTGTACAATCAGATTACTGAATGCGATGCATCGAATTACAAGGAATACAAAAGGAAACATGCGATATTACATAGTCTGGGGCGTTACAAGGAGGCATTCAATGCATTTGAGATGATGCTGTCAAAAATGGAGACTTCACTTGACCCACAGGTTCAGAGCGAGTTGTTCTCATTCATGTTGCACAGACTATGCAGTGGGCTGATTTTGTGTCGACAGACATGCGTGGTTGTTATCTCGATGCAACTCCACTCATTCGCCAGGTCGTTGAGCAGACGATCCATGACATACCCCGAGCGCTCATTAACACCAATACTGGTCACCTCTACGATAAGGCACTGCAAGCTGCGGCTTTCGAACAACTCCCCATATTCAACGAGTTTCGGTCTTCCATGATTACTCATAATCTGCTCGACTGTGCGCGCATCCAGAGGGAGGTGGAGAAGTTTTATGAATATGTGATGTTCTCGCATAGGTGGCAGCCACATGAGCCATCTTTTCAAATGATCGAGAATGCCCTGATCTATGGACTACCCATATCCCCCACGATTAACAAGCTTATCAACTTCTGCAAGCTTGTGCAGTCCCGCCATTTCCGGTGGGCGTGGAGCGATACCTGTTGTGTTAACCAGAACGACAAGGGGGTTCAGCAAGAATCAGTTGTTGCCATGTTCCAGTGGTATTGTCGTGCGGCACTGACAATCGTCCATCTTCTTGGGGTTCACTCAGAATCACAGGAGCCTGGGTCTCTGTGGAAGAGCATCTGGAACACGCGCGGGTGGACATATCAAGAGTATGTCGCTTCAAGAGTTGTTCAATTTTACACAGAAGATTGGAAACCATACCTCGGTCTGGATATATTCAATCACAAGGAATCGCCTATAATCATTGCAGAGATGGAACAGGCCACAAATTTTGCTACTCAGGCCCTCGCAACGCTTCAGCCGGGGCTGACGAGAGTGCGCGAGAAGCTCTACCTTGCTTCGAAGCGCCAAACAACACGGAAGGAAGATATCGCATACTGTCTGTTTGGTATCTTCGATGTCGCACTTCCTGTCATATATGGCGAGGGCACGCGAGCGGTCCGTCGTCTACTGGAGCACATCCTGACCCAATCAGATAATGTCACACTTATCTCCTGGACTCGGGTTGGAAATTCGAGTGGTAGCGCCAACAGTTATCTCCCTGCCGACCTCACTGTCTACGACCAGATCGAGCCCCCTCACGTTCCGAAACCGATCGAGAGTGCCGAGATGGACCGGATGACCATGGCCTTCCAGTCATCCTTGCCCGACCCCCTGCTCGCCGTTCAGTTGTACAAGCGACTGTACGACCTTTCCCCTCTTTCTATCATCACTGGTCGACTCCACCTTCCTGGATTTGTTTTTTCGCTGACATCCCTTACCGCTGTCACTTCGGAACCTGCATCCGACTCGGTTGTTCATGTTTATCGTGCCACCACACCCATCCTTGGGGACGTACGCATCGAGACCAATGACGACTTGGTGGGAATGCACGGTTTGGTCCTCATCCACCCCTGGATCAGTCCCCTTCTGGACAGGGATTTCACTGGCGCGACGGCTCAGTTTGATCTAGTGATACGTGCGTTACGGCTGGTCGTTCGACTGAAGCAGTCATTCGGTGCACTCTTGCTTGCTCCACAGGGGCGCACGCTGTACAAGCGTGTCGCGACGGACAGTTTTATCATGGTTCAGATCCAGGCAGAGACATCATTGGAGGAGTTGATGGACAGCGTGCGGGTGGTTGACTTGCAGTGATCGTGGATTGTCATTGGTTTGGTTATTGTGTACGATCGACTGCTTTGTGTCCCCCTCTGAACTTACATTCAGTAAGTACCCTCATTTTCAGAACGACTTTCAAGCAACATCATTGTGTTGAATGTGTAATCTCAATCTAGACCACCTGTGTCAAGCTTCGCCCCATACTGTCTTTTGCGGAACTTTCTTCTTCGTGGGCCTTGGTAGATTAGGAAGCGCAGAGGGCGGTTGAAACCCAAACTGAATGGTCAGGGCGTTTTTCGTACCAAATCAATGTGACCTACTCCACGGTAGCCGCATCTGGACCGAAGAGATTCGGTTTCGTTTGGTTGAGCGCCGAGTGGAGGAAGATCTCTCGTCAAGGAATCAGTGTCCAAGATAGCTACTAGTACTGAGTACTGAGGGTTGGAAGGGTACAACCCTTCGTCGGCATTAGCGATGGGTGAACTGTCAGCAGGAAGGCCCGTCCCGAAGCTTAGGGCGACTAGCGGTTTGGACCAACGTCACTGTGCTGGAATAGCAATTAGAGACAATCAGTTCGAAGCTACTTCTCGATTGGGTAACAAGAACCGACCTATGTACGTTCTAACTCTGACCTTGACAACTTTTTGAATTCGACTTCCGCCTGGATGGGGAAATGCACAACAGATGAAATAAACTCGGCTGGGGTCGGACGCAATACTGAAATATTTCCCACCCGGTAGGTCTTGCGCGAGAAACTCCCACTGCTCCTGATTAGACATCCATTACCTTTCTACCCTCGAAACTTCGGCCAAGTAAAAGGGTGGTAGAGGTTAAATACCCCGCCCACATTTCAGCAGCGTGTTCGCTTTAACTTCTCTCTAACTGCTAAATGTCTCAGAACCCTGACGAAGAGACACCACTCCTGAGGGACCAATCTCATCAAGATGGCCAACAAGTCGACCAACCAAAAAAGAGGACGCCCCTTCCTTGGCGTCAATTTTTCATTTTACTGCTACTTCAAATCTCAGAGCCGTTGTCTTCGCTGGTTATAGCACCTTTCCTTCCTCAGGTGTGTATCAGAAGTTCTCTACACTCATTACACGCACATATCCCCGTGGTTGTCTCTCGTGTAGTTGATCCGGGATATTGGTATTACTGGTGGAAAAGACTCTCGCATTGCGTACTATGTTGGACTCATGGTTCGTCATCGATCGATTCCTCTCAGAGACATCTAAATTCATGGACGGTAGACTTCGTTATTCTTTTTGACCGAGGCGTGTACGATATTTCATTGGAGTCGTCTGTCGGATCATATCGGTCGCAAACCCGTACTTTTGATGGGGCTTTTCGGATTATCGGCCTCGATGTGGTGCTTCGGGGTATCTAAAACATTCTGGGGACTCGTTATCAGGTGGGGATTAGCCTGCTGCACCCTGGTTTCTGGAACGATTGACGGAATGCTCGAAGTCGCTGTCTCAATGGTGCTCTCAATGGAAATATTGGTGTGATGAAGAGCATGATTGCTGAGATCACGGATTCTACGAATATCGCCCAGGCATATGGAATTCTACCAGTCACTTGGTCCATTGGTACGACAGTGGGGTTCGTTTTCGTCTTCCCTTTCAGGCACATGATTTTACTAATAAGCTCCAAGGCCACTGATCGGTGGGTCTCTGGCCAGGCCTGCAGAAAGATTCCCGAATCTGTTTGGCAATTCTTCATTTCTCAAAGAATACCCGTACTTCCTCCCTTGTGCGGTGTCGGCGACTGTTACGGCAACCTCATGGCTCATCGCCCTCATTTTTTTGAAAGAGGTGCGTTGATTGGTTGGACGTAAGGAGAGTAATGCTTATCGCTCCCGTTCAGACCAGGAAAACACGCGTGACGCTGAGGCAATACTTTTTCGGTGGGACCAAACCAACTCCCGATCCACGAATTCACGGGATCACACACGAAGTTCCAGTACAAGGAGCAACTGATCAACCATTACCCTTTCGGGCTCTTCTAGTCCGCCCAGTCATGATTGCAGCAGGAAGCTATGCCACATACTCCCTTATCGAAATATCTGTTCGCGTAGTGATCCCGGTCTTTTGCGCGATGCCCATTGAAATGGGTGGCCTAGATCTCGACCCACCAACAATTGGGGCCATCATGGCATTCCTTGGTATATTTGGCGGAATCCTTCAGTGCATCTTCTTCGCCCGCATGTATGACTGGCTCGGTGCCAAACGGATGTTCGTGGTCTCCGTGTCTTGGTGTTTCCCTGTGATAGCATTATTCCCTATGATTAACGCCGTAGCACGCGTCTATGGCCTCTGCCATTCCGTCTGGTTCCTTTTAGCGCTTCAGATGATCCTGTTTATCTTCGCTGGTTTTTCTTATGGTGAGTGGCCTCGCTGAATGAAAAGGTCAATCATGTGGCTCACGTTCGGCTAGGGATCACGTTTATGTACATCAGTGCTTCTGCACCGAACCAGGCGTCGATTGGGGCAACGAACGGTTTCGCGCAGGTGGTCGTCTCTATCATGCGTGCTGTCGGTCCTGTGATGGTCAACTCTGCTTTTTCACTGAGTATCGAGAAAAACATCATGGGAGGTTACTTGGCGTATTTTGTGATGGTGGTCATGGTGTGTTTAGCTTTGTGGGTGGGCTACTTGTTGCCGCGGAGGATGTGGAACGAATAGTTGCGGGAGAGTGTGTCTTCGAGCAGTGCTACTAAGTAACAGTCAGTGGATGAGTCAACGGGGGTCATTTGTACATTACTCACCAAGACTTGTTGACTCTTTTACCAGAGATTCTTCAAGAATTTGTGGAGTTTGCAGTGGAGGAAATTTTACCCTGTTCGATGCGCAAACGACCTCGAAACGTCAGATTATCACAGCTGTCGCTTGAATCGAGTTGCTCAAGATAGTGCGGATGCGTTCAAGCATACAGAAGATGGCACTGAGGTGGAGGGAGGTGTAAGGAGTCACTGGCGATGCTCATTTGGAGCAGATGCGAGAGTGGGAGGAAGGAAAAACGAAGATGAACTTGAATAAGACACTTCCGGCTCCTGAGCTTCAAGGTCAACCTGTCAAGGCGTCACTGTGGAAGTTGGTCACCAGACTAGCGTGCGGCACCAGTTTGAGGTTGCTCCAGGTGGTAAACCTTCGAGCTCTGATTGCTGCACACTGACAGACAATCTTGCAATTAGTACCTAGTTTAAGTCGGAGAGCAGCATCGCGCAATAGATAAAGGACACACGAGACCAGTACTTAAAAATGTACTTATATGTACCACACACCACGTTCTAAGGCGTATCCCTGAAGCCCATCAGGTACTGCATGATCTGGAATGCGGCCTGTCGACAGTCGTTCGATTAGCCACATCGAGGAGAAGCGAAAACAACGAGAATAAAAAAAAGTCGCCGGAGTCTGCGTTTGACCGTCGCCTCCGGCACGACGGAAACGTAACGACGACAACCAAACTAAAGTTACCAAATCGAAATCCGACTCTCCCAGAAAACAAGAACGACGACGACAACAGCGACAACAAGAACCACAAAAACTCACCACGGGCGCAAACTGCGGGATCATATGTCCACTTAAATCGACCTCGTAGTACGTCAGCCCTCGCTCCGAGTGCACGTTGCCGTACGCGCCCACACCATCGACGATGAAGCTGTCGTTGGCGATCGGCGTCTGGAATCCTTGCATGCCATTCCCTGTCATTGTGTAAATCAACGAGCAGGCAGCATCAAACGGGGACACGTACATGTCATGCTGTCATGCCACGGCGAATAGGGCGAGAGAGACGCGCAGAACAAGGGAAAAAAAGATTCGTTAGTCAAGCATCCCCATGCATTATCCGCGACGGCGCATGTGTCTGCGTGGAAATGACTGACTTACTTTTGAATCACGATGCGCGTTCTAGTGAAAGGCGCACGTCAATAGCGAACAAAATCAAAGACGACGAAACGACCTCACCCTTCAGCGATCAATATGAAATCAGCCAACCCGTGCACGATGACCGTCCGCGCGTTCTTCTCGATCACGTTCGGTAGGACAGTAAATGCAGGCGGCAGACTATTGTCTCCGTTCGGGAACACGTTCACGTTCGAACACTCGGTCCACTTGACGTCAACGGGCGCGTGGATCGCTTCCTTGACCTCCTTACGGTTGAAATAAATGGGCGACTGTTTCTGCGGGAAGGAACCCCTGCGATTTACAGTCAAGCTCGCGTGAGTGTTCAAAATTCGCGATTGAGAGCGCCAACACGCAGCAAACACGCACGGGAAACCGAGGACGTCCCACAATATCGGATACTAATATATGTATGAACGACATCAGTCACCTTGAGTTGTTTATCACGCGCATGCTGCTCACCGTATCCCAGATTCGATAGATGTCAAACGCCGGGTTGATGATCAACGCAGCATTGAAGATGTCAGTCCATACGTCGCATCCATCCGCGAATTCGACGGAGTCTCCTGGGAGAGGAAGGAGTCCCTGTGGTGGGTACGTCACGTACGTGGAGAAATAGTTCGAGTAATTGCATGCGGCAGCTGTCTGGTCAAGGTATTCGAGATAGCTTTGGCTAAGCGAGTCAAGTGTGGTAAGTAACGAGTTCAAACGGGAGAACGACACAACGAGAGCCGAGATGATCTTACTTGAAGGAAAATAGGCCCTCATATTTGTGTACAAAATCCACGGCAGGGATCTCTTCTTGTACGACATCCCATGAAAGCGACGCTGGTGGATATCGTTTAGCATATCCAGGCATGAGCATACTGACGATCTGTGAGAACTGGTGTACCCACGATCACTAATCCAGATCCCTTGAAGCGAAAGGTCCAAGAGGTCCGGGTTCTCGTAGATATAGTTCGCAATGTCTAATGCAGACGGTGAGTCTTGGTTTAGGATCATACCCATCCGTGGAACTTACAAGGAACGTAGGTGCCGGCGTACTGAATAAACGACTCTTGAGCAACCCAACGAACCGAGAAAGAAAAAGAAAAAGTCACACTCACACTCTCGCCTGTGAGCCATAATTTCTTTCCCTTCAGTTCGGAGAATACCTCCAGGAATTGTTGCATAAATCCGACTAGCTGTTCAGCGAGCTGGTCCTCGTTCTCGATATCCGGTGTCCCTTGCGAAAACCCGGTGCCGACGGGTTGCTCGACCCAGAGGACGGACGAGAGGTTGGTCCAGCTGTTCTCGTTGACCGTGGGCTTCGCTTGGCCCCAGGACCACGAGAGGGGCTAGGCGACGACGTTGAGCATTGAAGTCTAAGATACAGTTAAGACAGAAAATCCTGACCCCGTTCTCTTGCAAAAGACCCTCTAGAGAAGAACATCCAGGACCGCCATTCGTCCTAAAATTCGAGATCTAGTTCATGCCTATTTAATGGAGTGGTCTTCATACCAAAAGATGAGGTCATCGAGGCTCCCTTCCGGACCGGGAGGGAAGAACCAGAAGAAGAGCTACACGTCCAAAAATAAACAACCTGTGAGATATGCAAATGATACATAAGTACACATACTTGGCGCGACTCGTCGGAGTTGTTACTGATGGGCAGCAGACCAGCCCAACTGGGTCCAACGTCGAAGTCAACCAACGGAAGGGTGCTTCCGTCCACCCAAAACTCTGTGACACCACCGTAAATCAGGACCAATAGGACACGGCAACCAGAGAGAAAACTTCACCGGAAGCCTTGGGGTTCGTGAAAGTGATGTTTTGCACTCCACTTCGCTTGACGTGATCCGAGTGGGAGGCTGCAGGGCCTGGAGTGCGCTGCCATCGTGTTGCAGCCTCTGTTTGACGTGCCCTCCACTCGTCCTTGCGCATCATCCGCGCACCAGCGGTACTCACGACCGCGAGAAACGCCACGAACGCTGAAGCAAGTGAGATCATCTCGACCGGTAAAGGTTGAAAGTTGGCCGGTGCGACAGTTCAGATAACAGGACGGTAGTGGGTCGAAAAAAAGCGGGAGGGAATTTTCGAGACTGGGGTAAATATATGTCCAGACTCCATGTCCAAAATCTGGGTGTGCGCTCGAAGGACGGTGGTTTTAGTGCCGGTCATGCATGCGGACTGGGCATGCGGCCTCTGTTGGTTGCATATGTAGAACCTCAAATGCATATGGGAATAGTACTGTGACTGTGACATAAATAGAGCTTCGAAGCCGGAAGTTATACGGGTCAATCTTTTGACTTTACCTCGTGCAGCACCGAGTGGTTCAAAAAAAGGCGACTGTTAATTGGAGACAACCGAACGGTTTTGGATGGACTTCCGGCTCTTCACTACACGGCCAAATGTTGTAAAGGTTTCAGTGAGGCTTAGCGAGGATTTGGTTCCTGGTGGGTCCACATCGGGCTTATCAGCGCTTTAGTCACCCTTGACAATAATGCCAGAGTTATGTTCATTTATGAATGTATTTTAAGTATTTACCCGAACCATGACCATTGGCTATTGGTGGCGCTGGCCCAACATTAAGTTCTAAGCATCTGGTTGCCGTCATTGCTTCGGCTTGTAGAAAGGTTTTTAATAATGCTTGCCAGGCAGATGCGGCTGTATAA
>JBBPLL010000565.1:0-18689 GCA_038089755.1 Leccinellum rugosiceps | reverse complement strand
TCAGCACCGCCTGGATGCGGGAAGTTCGCCGTTGCGCCAGAAAAGCACACAGATGAAGGTGGTATGAAATGAATGGAGAGCGAAGAGGTTACGGAATAACCAACCTGGGTTCTCTGGAGTCCAAAAAGCCGACGATAATCTGCTTAGCACAGTGGCACGATCTACAAGTGGACTACATGAGCAACGAAGGACGAAAGAGGCTCACGGACTCGTTGCCAGTGATGAGCGCATCGACCTTCAAGTCGATCACATGTACCTCTCACCGCTGGTCAGCTTGACGACAAAATACGGTGTAGTCTCGGCATAGAGTAAGTTGAAGATCGACGTGAGCTGTACCGGTAGTCAGAAGAGCGTGCATGAACGTGAGAGAGAGCGTACAAGAAAAACAACAGCTGCTAAGAGTGTCCCAAAGAATTTGTGGGTGGCGTGTAGAACAACTCCACACTCTCACGCTACATTGTGTGGGCCTTACTCGCTGCTACTGCTGGATACCGAGTCGACCATGTTCTCACTTCCGCTTCCAATGGCCTTTGCCCTGCCCTCGCCGGATGCAAACACAATCAAGAACACAACATAATCCTCGCAACCCTTCCGTGGCTTATTTCGGGTTTTGTGCTCACCGTGACGACTGAACACGTGCGGCTTTTTTCTCCGGCGTTGCTCATATCAATCAAGAAGTGCGGGCCCGGCACGTCGTCGCTCACACGGATCAACTCAGGTGCGACTCATGACGACACATTTAGATTCGATACTTATGACATCTTCAAGGACATCAAGTACTTACCAGATAGGGACCACTACGACGGTTTCCTCATTTCCGGATCTCGTACGTCCCCTTTTCTGGCACCCCAATCTCGATTAATCCCCCCGGTGACGCAGGCGCAAACGCGTACGAGAACGTCGAGTGGGTCAACAATCTACATGTATACTTACACCTCGCTCATCCGCCCTTTAGGACATCCAACATATGCACAGGGACCACCTCCCCACCTCCCCACTCAACGCATACCTCCTCAGCTCGACCGACCCCAACCAAGGCATGGTCGTATTCGACCCTGCATCGGCAGCTACGCAGAACCTCGCCTCGGATGATGTCCCAACGTCCCGCCGACATCCATTCACGTGCTCACCGTCCAAGGTCACTCCGAATACACACGCACGCGCCGGGATATTTGGTGAAGCATTCACAAACGACGGCCTTTCGCGTGCGGAGGGCATACTTGGGAGAACATCCTGACGATCTGGCTTGCGACGGGGTTGGCAGGATAGGAAAGGCAACATGGAGTGTGCTGTGGGCCGTCTGATGAGGAACGGAAATGTCTTGCCATACAACGATCGTATAAATAAATGGGCACCACCTCCATCCAGAGGCGGGTCGTCATGTATTGAATATGACAATGAGCATTGCGCAGCCCGATTTAGACACATCCAGTTCTTTCCGAAGGGAGGCATAATCCCGAAGGGAGGATCGAGGCAATCCAGGTAGGAATAAAAATTGCAAGAGACAATAGCTCTTTTACTAGTCCTGGTGTCAAACTGTGTACTGCGGACGCCAACCTACGGGGATGCGTTTTCGAGGGTGCACATACAACATGACCGCTCCAGAGTGCTGACGTGCCACATTCAAAGCGTAGGACGGCCACACCATTTTGATCCTTCGATCGATATGGATCTCGGTCCTAGAGCTGTCCATGGCGACTAAGGACGAGGATCAGTAGAGATAGGAAGGTTATAACTTACATACTTGGGCGGAGCTGCCTCAATTCTGAGCCATCTACATTATGGCGGTACCAGTGGTTTGAAAGAGGGACACTCGTGGAAAGGGAACACCGACGAATCATCTTTGAAATAACCTCTAACGTCTTCCGGGGGTTGAAATTCCTTAGGGATGTCCATCGGCGCAGGTTTGGGTGGCTGGTTCCACGATACTCGAGTTAGCGTCGCATACACAAGGAATATGTACCAAACTGCCTACTTTGCGAATGACACAACTTGGACAAAACCATTCTTCGCCTGCGGGAAGGTCAACCGCTTCTATGGGAGGGTCCTAGAACCAGAGATAAAATGGTCGAGGAAAGCTATCCCACATCGGTATGAGCTCTGATAGAACCGCAAGCAGAGCGAGGGGCGAAAAACACGTCGACACCAAATTTGATCACGATCAAAGAGAAGCGAGATATTAACCAAGGGCTGCAAAGAGCGTGGCTGATGAGGATTGTTGAGCGATATCACATCAGAAGAGGTAGTTGAAAAAGAGTCGATTGCACCTGAGTACAGTCGCGATTGAAGGGAAGAAGCAAGTAGACTAGCAACGCTGACGTGGCGACGGCAATGATCAAGGAAAGAAAAAGAAAAGAAAAAGAAAAAGGACATCGCCGGTAATCAAGTTCATGGGTATGCGCACCGTACCAAGGGCTGTCAGTTTCGAGAGCACGTCGTCGATCCGATTGTTCGTCTCGTCCCGTCGACTTTGTCGAGTTGGCGGTTGAAAGAAGTCTTTGAATTTCGCTTTTATTATCATCATTTTGAAACGGTTCGTCCCCGGATATCCGAAAGATAGAGACCTGCAACGCTAGGGTCAACACCGCTGGCCCAGTAATGACGGTGAATATAAAGACCAACTCGCCGATGAAGTCAGCCTCATACTTGATCGATTAGTTGAGCGGCTCGGAGGCGTCAATGATATCATCGATCGGCCATATGATATCCAGTTCGACATAATATTAACATGATCTTTGAGGTTGCTCGATCCGACGGCGAATATTCTGCGAATGCGATGTTGGGCGGAAATAGAACCGATTCTTGCCACGAAACGTGAAAGTAAAACAATCGGCCGAAAGGACAACTCACAGATAAGATACCCTCGCGGAAGACGATGATATACATGTTCGAGGGTTCGAAATGAGTGGGCTGCGTGGATCTTCATCGAAGCTTCTGAAGCAAACAAGGTTGTAATTCCAGACGAGTAACGAAGACGACTTCCGCCCGTCGTTCTTCCCATGTTCCTTCACAGGGTGTAGAGCTCTGGTCGTGAGCGATCCCGGCACGATACCCAAACTCTCCTCCTCGCGCACGGCAAAGTCGGCTCGGCCGCGCATACTACTGGGACTCCGTAGGCGAAAAAATGGAGAGATCCATGGTATCATTCAATCAGATCTGAGGCTGAGAAGAATCGGAGAACTCAACGCAGTGAGCCGCCATGGATGGCAACGTGGTCGGGCGCATGTGGTTCCTCTCCGCCGGCCAATTCGAGGTCGTGCGTTCCGATAGCAGAGATGGAGCCGAACGGAGATGCTGTTCCTGCTCTGAGGTCATCGAAGGGAGAATGGGGACCACGACCGTTTCTCTCCGGGTGGAAGGAGAGGTACAGATCCATAACTACGCCCATGGTCCGTTGTCGCTCGCGGGTATCGGGGTTGTTGAGGTCGAAGGAACGTGAGGGCTGGAGAGCCGCGAATATGCAGTGTTACGCTTGCGTCTTTCCTAAAGACGACCGTCCTTCAGTGGACGTCTTCCCGACTCTACCCTGAGAGTAGACGCCTCAGGGGCTCACGGGGTAACGATACCTATCTACCAGCGAGGAGCTCACGAAGAGTCACGTCAGCTGGGCAAGGACTAGCGGTTGGAAGCCAATGGCAAGGCTTCTAGATGACCGCAATAGAAGGTCTCACGAGAGGAGAACTCAAGTGGATGACGAGTGAGAAAGACGCTGAATTGCGTAGAACTAACTAAGGAACACCATCGTGCTACGCTGGGTATTTATAGGTAAGGGTACAATGCACAGACCAAGCTGTGTGCGTAGCAGTGAGAGAGAGGAAAGCATACTAGGAAGGTGTACGCGTAATACGGAGGGAGAGAAGAATGAAAAAGGAAATGGTACGCGTACTACCCGATCTGAGAAAGACAATGAAGGAAAAGAAGCACGTGTCCGCCTAAACGGGAGTGTCTATGATGAACGCATCGTTCTCAAGGAGATAAAGTGAAAATGGATAGTCCCGTGTCGTAAAAGTCGCCTCCACCGTGGGAATGCCCTCAGGATGGACCAAAACCGTAACATGCAGAGCAGCCTGAAGCTGATGCGGGTGGGAGATCTGGGAAGGCTATGAAGAAAGTAGTATCGGTTCGTCAAACGGTCTCGAGGTGTATACATACTTAGTCCGTTGCGGCGGGCGGGGGGGGTCACCGTCGAACCTAGCGATTAATGATAAGCGACATGACAACCACACTGTGTCGCAGAACGACAAGAAGAACCGCACACCGTTATCCCTCGCCCCTCGGGCAACACGTGCGAGCCTCCGCCGTGCGCCCGCCACACGTGTCTCCATCATCCCATCCAACAATCCCGTGTGTATCTCCGGCTCGTCGTTTATCTGTAGCGATATGTGGTCGAGATGTGCGTCCTGGTCTGTTTTCCCCGTGTGCGCGTGTGTGAGCAAAAAAAAACAAAAAACAAAAAACGGAAACGGAATGGAGTCCCCAAACAACGAAGGGACGGATCTACCTTGTATAATCTCTCGTTGCTGTAACAATGTCTCGGCCTCGTCCACCGACGGCGACGACTTCCACGGTTCGTCCTTATATGGCTCTAACACGCCATCGGGCTCCAAATTCGGCTTGCGTATCCGCGTAGGGAGTAACGTCGGCTACGGTACGTCTGGTAGTGGGACGCTGTGGACCACACAAGGTCAAGTGATGCGAACGACGACGAAAGAATTAAAGGAACGCTACCCGTTCAACCTAGCCTCGACGGCCTTGTCCTCGCGCGTAACGTCGTTATTCCCGTTCCCGAACCCTGGACTCGCATCCTGGAGAGTAATCACACTGCTGCGGCGCGTCCGCAGGTTCGCCACGATCTGTGCGAAGTGGAGACGTCGGGTGGGTTAGCTGAAGACGCTGGTGTTCGAGGAGAAGTGAGAGGGTCATGGTCGTGAGAGGTGTCAGCTTGGCATACGACAAGGGCGAGGACATCTTTGTGTGATGAGGAAGGGGCGTTGTTTGTGTTGCACAACGTCGTCCAGCGAACCGGGATCGAGATGCAGTCTTTGTCAGCTCGCCGCGCGAGGACATCAAGGTCAGGCAGGATGCAAGGCGACAAAGCAGTGGAGAGCTATGCTGTTCTTTCTTTAGGATGCGCCAGACAAGATGATGGTCGTTTCGTCGGGCGTGGTCAGGTCGTGAGCGCATACGTGTAGATGATTTTCGTGGTTCACTCGGTGCTTAGCCTTCTCGCAGCTAAGCTCGGATGACTTGTATATGGTGCAGTTGCGACACGTTCTCGATCGTAGATTATCGTGCCAATCCGGGATTGACATTCTGAGAGCGAGAATGTAGAGTCAAGTTTAGTCCCGAAAACGATCCACGCAGAAACGCCCTTACCTGAAACATTTCTTTCATTTAGGCCTTGTATCCGAAGAACAATACACAAAGATCTTCGTCAGGGACACTCTGGATTGCAACATATAAGCCTGGACGGTCATCAGATATTGTGTCGGCTTACACAAGCGATGCAGCGAACTTCGTCGACGACTAGCACCTTCAAGTTCTCTTTTGTGTACTTTCTGAATGGACTGTGTTCTTCTCCGCTTCTCCCAAGTGAGCTCCGACGAAGTTTGCTAGGTTTTTGACAACCACTAAATGGACAACATTGTTTTAGTACTCCGACACGTCAAGGAATGGACACATCATCATGGAATTTCACCTTCACGGTTGCTCAACATCCCGAGATCCGCCAGCATCCGGCCGTACAGCTTGGCAAGTGAGATCTTCCCCGTCCACGGCGAACCGAGGAAATCTCAGTTGGAAGACCTGCAATGGCTTCTTCTCTGCCAGTTCTCACTGATAATTCATCCCTAGAAGTGCAAAAAAAAAGTTACATATGGAATCCTTGACGGACTCCAACCCGATGAGTCCGTGAATCTTCGTCCAAGCTGTGCTATTGGGCAGGACTTAGGAGGGATCTAGTCCAATCCATACTCCTCTCGATGCATTCTGCTTGGCGTTCACGCATGTTGGTGAGCAGCTTATGCAACGCATGGGCGTTCCCAAAACCGGATCTGCCTCTTCCGCGACCCAACTGTCGGATAGTAATGCAAGCATATAGCTCATTGACGCCATCTTCGACCTTCATCTGACCATTGTAGCGCTTGACTAGATAAAAATGGACAACAGCTCATTGTCCACACAATCCGCAAACGTGAGTCGATAGCGAACTCAACTCAGCAGGCCCAAATTATGTTCGGTAAACTTCACCATCTCTTTGCTAGGATGAATACAAGTGTCGCAGCCCTGTTCCCTATCTCCGTGGGAAGAAAATCAAGAACTCGTCCGTCAGATGGATCATACTCACCGACGAGCTGAAGGCCTCATCAATGGATAGGGTACCTCTGCCAGCTTTCAACACGTCATCGATCATCTTTTGCGTGCCTTGCATCCTCTCGCTCGAATGAGAGTTTGGAGCCTGTGGTTTCCAAGAACGCGTTTCCTGGGAACGGCTGGATGGACTCGAGAAATTGTGCATAGAGCCTCGCAATAGTAAATTTCCTAGAATTCGGTTCACCATCCATTTGACGGCATGCTCCACCAAGAACTCGTACCTATCCCCGGGTTCCCGAGCAAGACAATATACGCTCCTTATCGATGGGTGCCGCCTTGAGGGCGGATCTGTGTCGAAACTACCCCCCAATACTTGCTCCTTGACTTGTGCGAGTCCAGTCGTGCCCATGATTTTGTCGATGGCGTCATTTTGTATTGCGTCGCTCTTGGATTGGTCCGAGTTTCCGATCAGAATCATTCCACCCCACGCAGGAGATTGTAATGACGTTGAGACGCTCTGGAGAATTCATGAACACGATACTGTTTTCTGGGTTCGACCGGGTCAAGCTGACTATGACAACGTTGCTTTCTTCTCCCTAAAAATTATCTATCGAGCTGGTCAAATACATACAAATATCTTGTGAGAACCTTACTAATTATCGCCAGTCGGATACAGGGCTGGTGGCCCTTGGTAGCAGCTGGCCCGGTTCGATCAAACGTCTCAATTGTTCAGAACTGGGTTGTAGTCGTTATGTAAAGCACCACGAAACTTGAATAGCTAGCGTCGGAATTCGCTGCCATTAGTGACTAGTAATTCACCAAGTGGGAAACTCACGATCAGGATGACTATGTCTGAGCCCTTTAACTTTGGTGCTTGAGGTAACACACGATCTTGAGGGCCATCTGGACCTCCGCTTGGATGACGTGGATCCGGCGTCCCTGCGATCCGAAATTCGGGTCACTTCGTCCGCTGGCAGTGCGTAGTTGAACGAAAATGACGTTACATTTGACACCACCGACGTCTGGCCTATTATGTGTGTTTAGTTAATCGATAAGCTAGGGGTAGGTGAGCTGCTGGATAAAAGCAGAGATCTCGGGCCGTAAACGGTGTCGCGTCCTCAGAGTTGGATGAGGGAAATCTTTCGATACGAGGCGCTCAAAGAGCGACTGATTGAAATCGTACCCTCTGCCTTTCTCAGCATTCAGCTGGTAATTGTTGACCCCGAGAACGAAGTTGTCTGAACACAAGTGTAAGTGTCAAAGTATGGCGCGCGGGGCAAAACCAACACATACTTATGGTCACCAATGAGAATCGTGTCCTTCATCTTTCGCGCCCAACGCTGTCAGGATATGGCTCTTCAGAATTTCATCACCTTCTTCAACGGGTAATACATCCGGGCCAACCGCCGCGAGATCTTCCGAATACTCGGCGGTACCAGTAGTGGTGCATTCAACGATCCCCTTCTGCTTGAGGTACGCCACTGTAGATTCCTGAGATCTGCGAGCGAGTTTGCCTTGAACATCATTAGTCCCTGTCAACGTTATGAACCTCCGATATGACAATGTTCACGATCTCCCCCGTCCACTTCTGGATCGTCTACAAGCGAGATTGATAGTCCATACTCCAAAGTCCTTGCTGTTTCAAGCATTCGTGGTTCGTCCTTGAATATTCGCACGTCCCCATCCATCGGACAACTGATGTACTATGAGATAATCTTGTTGTATGGGCTTCCCCCCCTTCCGTATAATCTGTGATCCGTCAAACGCCAACGGAACTCTGAATGCATCCCAGAAGTCAAAGGTTTCGGTTGATTTTGAGCTCGTGGTCCGAATCGACATTTAAGTTCGATTCCTTTTGTTGCGATCGCTATTCATGGATACGTTAAGTTGAATACTGATAAATGCTCGAATCACGTCACCTTCAAGTTACAAAGTAACATTGTCCGGCACCAAATTCTCTCGTGAACTTGTCCTTCAAGTCCTCCAAGTAACGGATCTGGATGATTAACCACATGTACCCCCGGTCTTTATATTGCGTTTCAGCCCATCGAGCCGACCTTCATCGCTGAAAAGCAAACATTTTTGCGGCGATCCTTCGCATTCATGGTGCACTCCTTCCGCTTCTGCTTTGCTACCTCTTTTTCTGCACGGAACGCCTTCAGAATCGCGAACAAAAATTTGTGCATCTTTTCGGGTGCGTTTCACTTACGCCTCGAGCACAACGATGCTTCTAGTGGTGTCCGCCTTTTTTCCACCATCCAGTTCTTTTCGTATGCCGCAGTTCTCCCGACGCTTGAGTCGAAAGCGTATGTCAGAATTCCTCGATCACGGTAAGGTGAACGTTCAACTGTTGATGTCGGCGGCCGTGCAACCTCTGAGACGCTATGTCATTGCCTCCTTGAGTGCAGCCAGCTTGCGCGTGAGTTCCTCCGGTTCCTCCGTATTCGTACGTCCTTCCTGCGCCGCCACACCGTGCTGCACTTCCGTCACGCCCTCCCCGTACGCAACTCGATTTAGCCAAGTTCACCCGAGATGCCCAGTTCTTGCAAACGCATGGCATCGAAGGGTTTTTAGTACATCTCGATGTCTTGCACGGTGAGGTAGGCTTGGATCGTCTTGACCATTTCCGTTCTGTGGAGGCACGTTCCTTGTTGAAGGGAACGCGGGCGACTTTAGTGCAAGGTACAAAGGGGACAATAGTTAGCCGGATGGGTGCGCGAGAAAGAGGTGAGACCGGTAAGAGAAGATGTTCCCCACCTCCAGCTTCTTTCAGACTGTCCTCTCTCATTTGGTGGTCGCGTCGGTCCTCCGTCTCCAGTCGATCACCCCCAGAGACGTCCAGGTTTTGGTGGTACATTGAGAGAGTGATTTGTTGTGCGTCCAAGTCCCAACTTCTTCGGTCCCGGAGGGCAGTCCTGGATGATATACATGTGAAATCATGCTGGCGATATCTTCGAGCTGTATCCCGCCAGTCCCTATGTGTTTGCCAAGACTGGACGTACTTTCGAAGTGAAGTGTTGACTCTTCGTCGAGCTTAGCACGGCGGTAGTCCTCGACGCCATCCTTGATGGCAGTGACGACAAGTTTGAAGTGGATGGGAAGACAGACGGTCACGGCTTGACCTCCGAATACAAGAAAGGCTATGACCTGTTAGAACCAAAATGAGAGGATGAGCGCGTGCTCACTTTGGATGACGGCCAATGCCAGAAAGTAGATGTTGGCAACTCTGTGAAGCGGTGTCAGTTGATATGGTGTGTGGCAGATGTGTCAGGCTTACCAATGGAACTGCTCGTAGAGGTTCTTTGGTATAAACATGAGGGTATACCCTAAAGGTGGTGAGGCCTGTGAGGTGCGGTAGAGCGCAAGTTGGTTGTGGTTACTCACTGCTCATGCACACTCTCCTTTCTCCTCAGGTACCGGGCGAGTAGTAGTTGGCCGCAGTGATCGACGGAGGTATTCGCGTACGGTAGCTGTGCGCCCGCGACAAGCACTTCAGACTCGGAGGCCGACATGTCCGCCGTAACTTGGACGTTTGTCTGAAGAAGAGTGCGTGTCTCTTCGTAACACTCCGCGATGGTTGACGCCGCCGACTCTCTGGGAATCGACGCATCGTCGTCGTCGTCCTTCAAGTCTAATTGTTGTTGGGGCCTGAACACCATGGTATTCGAAAAGTATTGCGAGTACCAGCATGGAGTAAAGGTGTCGGTGACGGATTCGACGGTATGTTCCGAGTCGAAGAATAGTGGCAGCGCCGGGACAATGCGCAGGCTAACTCAGCCACGCGCTATCAAGTACTATACTAATCTACTCTACGACAGTCACTTTCGCTCCCCATTTTGTCTGTGCAAATATTCTTTGTGCAATCCGACACCCATAACGGCGAAGCCGTGTCGCACAATCGTGCACACACGCACCCGCGAGTACATGCTCGCATGAGTGCTCACGCGGCTAAAACAGCCCCGGGTCGGCACGGGAGCTTGTGCATGCGCCGAATGATGGACGGAGTGGAGTGTGTGTGTGTGTGTGTGTGTGTGTGTGTGTGCAGGTAGCGTGCTCAATTGCGTGGACGGTGGGCGAAGACGGGGTGCGGGTGAGAACGTGAAGCTGCACGCCAGCAGCGAGAGAGAAGACAGACACGAGATGACGACATGTTGCAACTGTCGTGTGTTCTCGGTGAAACGAGAGCATACGGTAGTTGCGTTCCGCCGTCCTTGATGCAACTGCCAAGGAGCTTCGGATGACAGTGATCACGCGGTTAGTCATAGACAGCCACAGATTCATGTCTCCAATAATTAGCGGAGACATTCCACTGCTTTTCTGAATGTGTGGTATGAGGTCGAGGCACCCTGAGGCCTAACCGTAATCAGTGTCATCTTTGGCGTCCAACGTGAAGACTTCATAGACACAGACCAATGGTTTACACGGTGGATGCAAACCAAGCTCTTGAGAGGAAAGGCATGAGGAAATATCCGCTCCATACGGACGATTTTTGCCTTTTTTGTTTCAAGGTGACCACCTTCCCCATCAACAGGTCGGGTCTCATCTCTATAAGTAGATCAAACATGTTGTCAGATTCGAACGTGGAGCAGAGACATCTGTACCATGTAATTAATCGCTTACCGTCTTCACAGACTGATCACGAGGATATAACATGCATCCACGGTCGCTCAGTTGATCATAGCGGTCACGCCACCAAATTTCCCTAATATTCAGTTCTTCGAGTAGAATATGGTCGCCGAGGAGGCGTACTTGTGCGGAAATCGATTTGCTGGGGGGCGAGATTAGACACCTACTAACGCGATCAGGGCCCCCTGATGTCACAATTAGTAACCGCATGACCGTCGCACAAAACGTGATGATGCTAAATAGGACTTGTACATCCTCGACGAACGAGCCTAAGGACGGGAAAAAGCTGTCGGAGGTAAGTTACGTATATATCACTAGCTAGGAACTCATCGTCGATGGCGCGAATTGTCCTCTGGATCATCTCGTCAATGTTTCTTCTGGTGCTCGTGACCTCTCCGGCAGGGATTTGACTAGAAAAGCATCGAGAACGACGAGCAACGATCCACATAATAGACATAGAACCGAAAGAGTACTCTAGTTAGTACCCGGTCTGAACAGCAGGAAAGAAAAAGAAAACGCACTAGTGAGTATTTATCCTAAGGAACGCTTTCGTAGCGAAGACGGCAGCGACCGCGACCGTCCTCTCGAAATCAGCTAACGAGTCTATATCCTTGACGTTGCGCAGCGTCGCGAGACCGAGTGACCAGGTGAGATAGGGAACGTAAAACACGATGATAGACTGCGATCATCGAGCATATGACTGAAATTTGACGCGGGCGTATTCCAGGGCGAGAATGTCGCAGACATACATGGAGCTCGGGGTACGTGAAGGCGGCTTTGGCATTGGTATCTTGAACGACAGCTTGTAGAAGGGAGTCGGTCGTCAGCTGCACACGCGGGAAAAGGACATCAAGAGTATTTACCACCGAGAGCTATGAACGAAAGCAACGTCGTCCATCCGATACCCTATCGATCACTGACGTCCATAAGGAACCTGTTGACAATGTAGACATGCAGAGGACTAGATTATGCTCGACTCTGGTAAACGATGTATCCGCGACCCTAGCCGACGCTGTCTTTCTCTATGAAACGTACTTACATAAGTTTGGGAGATGCCAAGATCGTGAAAGCCGAACGGTCGTGACGATGAGGATGTAGAGAATGAGAAGACCGGCAGTCGCGACTGAACCTCTTAAAGACGAAAAGACTGCGACACGTTGGGACAAGAATGAGAAGATGAGTGCATGCTCACTTTGGATGACGACCAAGGACAGAAGGTAAATGTTGGCTATTCTGCGAAGTGGTATCAATGTGCATAGTGTGACAGGGACGTTGAACCCACCGATGGAACTGCTCGTAGAGGCTCTTAAGTAGGGACGTATACTCTCCACTTCTGTGTTTCCTTTTTCGCTCTCTCACCCTCTACTTTTGAACTTAGTACATCGAACGTTCCAGTACTCTTGTGCGTAGACCTAGATAACTCGGTCAGAGATGAACTTATTCATCTATCACATGTCGTCGGATACTCTCCTCTTAACACGTCGATTTGCAAATCGATCCAATGATTTCACGCACCTCGACGGTCATGCGCATGCTCTTCTTGACCTACTTTGTACGATTATTGTATGCTCGGTCCACCATATGCAGCGTCTCAATGTCTGCCAGGAGAAACAAAAGGCGGGTGACCGACGCCCAACTGAAGAGTAAGCACCGTTGGATGCGAGCTGGGGGTACTGGAAGGCCTCGAGGGGTAAGCTTTGGTTGTTGGTGATGTGCTAGTGGAACGTGTTGGTCCCGACTCAGCTCATAGCGTCATGGCTCCTAAGCAGGTCACTGAGGAAAGCTATACGGGGTGAGGTCAGTGTGACACGTGGGATGGACGCAAAGACGGGAGTACGCACAAGTTGTGAAAGGTGTCCAACGCAAATCCATGGAAGGGCTATTGGCAGGGTTGGTCAGCACAAAGGGCAGCGAGAACGTGGGTCAGATACGCACATAGGCAGGGCCGTCGGTGACAGCGATGGGTGCCTCAAGGGTGTACGTCTTGCCACCATATTAGTGCCAAAGCTGATCAAAGGCGGTGAGGTCGCGAAAGAGGAGTTGGCAGTGGGGGTAGCGGTGAACCGTCTGTGAGGATGGTGAGAATGCATTCTTCGCTGTGTGTCGAGAGGCGTGACGAACCCGGAGGAGATAATGTCCACGGGCGCTCCGGGTGCGAGCGAGTGCACACCATTGGCCCAAGGGAACTCACCTCCAAGAACGAGAGAATACTGGGATTCCGTCAAGTTGGCGAGCGGATCAAAGGTGTATGATTGGATATTTGCATCTTTGGACATGTGACGGGAGCATTAGTCCGCCTTTTTTTTCCCTTGGTGCTTATAAACTGCTTACCCGGTGGGATCGTCCCTCAACCACTGATCGTTCGCGCCACAATCCTATCCGAGGTAAGAAGTGAGGAACGAGGAGCATCGAAATAGAACGGAAGCCCGCGCACGAAATAAAAGTAGTTGGAAGGTGCCTGAACGATGCGATAGTCCAAATCGGCAATGGCAGCGGCGTGCTCAGACGAGATCCAGACCCTATCAGGGATAAACTGTCAAAAGGCATTCTCCCGATGGATCAAAGGTGAACACGGACCTGATGATGATCTCATTGAACGAGGTGAGGTTCCATTACAGGACCGTTTCTTCTCAAATAACGGGCATCTTGCCCTGCGTGATGAGAACACCATGGGTGCTCTGCGTAAAGGTGACGAGGGGCCTCGACTAGAGCGGAGTTGAGCTGTTGCTGTCTGAGGGTGCTGTTGACGTAGCAGTTGTTGTTGAGCCCATCACCGCTGGTACTAAAGTAGGACAATGGGAGAGTGGAGGTGACGCAGTTCGAGAGGGAGTGGTGAAATCGACCACCCCGAAGATGGCAAAGCAGAGTTGACCGGCGAGCGGTTCGTTGGCGTAGGTGCACCAGGGGCTGACATCGTGACAGGCGACGTAGACTGCGTGTGTCTTGCCAGTGACGGCGGTGTGGCCTGGGGTATTAATTTCCTGAGGAACATCAAATGAGCTGAGAGTCGTCGTCTATCGAAGTACTGTCGCGTTCACCATGAGAACGTCAGTCCCGCGTTGTAAGAAAACGAGGATGAAACGATGAAGAGCGGAGGGAAGAAGCAAGAACACACGGCAGCGGCATACTGAACAATATATTGGACGTCACTCGCTGTAAGTCTCAAACTCAGGAAGGTAAGACGCACAATAGTGGATATCGTCGGTGATGAGGTAGTAGTCTCCTTGCCGGATGGTGTTGAGAAGTCCATTGTCGATGTGCGGAACGGTCAAGAAATGACGAAGAAAAACCCCGTGCAGGTGAGCATGTGCGGGAAGCAAAGGAGATAAAAAAAGTACGATTCATAGACGTTGTCATCTTCAACAGGCTCCCGAGACCACATCCAACACGTTGATAAGCGCGGGCGACTTTTGCACGACTTGCACGGAGTGGTAAGTAGGAGAGCTTGTATCGCAACTCTTTCACGTCGGGCGTCAGGTTTCCAAAAGAAAGACTGCTCGTCATCGTCAGCGGCAAGTTTGGTATAGTAAAGAGGACCGGGGAAAAAAGTGAGAGAGAGAAGAGGCTCACATACGTTACTCTCGCCGACTTCTTCTGCAGTCTTGATGTCGGCACCATCGACGGTCCCGAGCAGGAGACCACCGTTCAAGCAAAACTCCATGTTCGACCTCCCCCGTGCCTCCTGTCGAAATGGGCTGGTTGAGATCCGAGGTGGGTATTAGTACTTCGGCCAGGGCCCGGGTGACGGAGTAGTTGGGAAGGAAGGAGACATGGAGGTAGTAGTCTTGAGTGTCCGGGTCTGCGTTGACTACCCGTGCGACATTGATGACGAGGCGAATGGTCTGGCAAGACGGGTCAGCGACGTGGATATATATATGTTCACGGCGAGAGGGAAGGGCGTGTATACCTTGAACTTAGATGTAATTCCCTGACGGGCGCATCATCCGATCATATAATCTTTGAGATCATTCAATCCTGCGAATACGGTGTTGAGCGGAAATAGAACCGATTCTTGCCACGAAACGTGAAAGTAAAACAATCGGCCGAAAGGACAACTCACAGATAAGATACCCTCGCGGAAGACGATGATATACATGTTCGAGGGTCCGAAATGAGTGGGCTGCATGGACCTTCATCGAAGCTTCTGAAGCAAACAAGGTTGTAATTCCAGACGAGTAACGAAGACGACTTCCGCCCGTCGTTCTTCCCATGTTCCTTCACAGGGTGTAGAGCTCTGGTCGTGAGCGATCCCGGCACGATACCCAAACTCTCCTCCTCGCGCACGGCAAAGTCGGCTCGGCCGCGCATACTACTGGGACTCCGTAGGCGAAAAAATGGAGAGATCCATGGTATCATTCAATCAGATCTGAGGCTGAGAAGAATCGGAGAACTCAACGCAGTGAGCCGCCATGGATGGCAACGTGGTCGGGCGCATGTGGTTCCTCCCCGCCGGCCAATTCGAGGTCGTGTGCGTTCCGATAGCAGAGATGGAGCCGAACGGAGATGCTGTTCCTGCTCTGAGGTCATCGAAGGGAGAATGGGGACCACGACCGTTTCTCTCCGGGTGGAGGGAGAGGTACAGATCCATATCTACGTCCATGGTCCGTTGTCGCTCGCGGGTATCGGGGTTGTTGAAGTCGAAGGAATGCGAGGGTTGGAGAGCCGCGGATATGCAGAGCAGCCTGAAGCTGATGAAGCTGGTGTTGCGGGTGGGAGATCTGGAAACTTGAAGGTGATGAAGAAAGTATCGTCGCGGCGGGCGGGGCAACCACGTAGTAACGTGCATCAACTTGGCGAACAAAATTGACACTGGATGGGTGGTCCGAGTCAGAATCACGTGACACCTACGTCCTCACAAGCGTGACATCACTGAAGATAAGAGAGTCGGTCGAGACTCGAAAGCAAAACACACCTTTCGTTGCCCAACCACAATCAACCCAAAACTACTGCACCTTCATCTGGAAACCCGCCAAAACCATCATCTGAACACGTCACGTGGTACACCACATTGAACGAGCCACCTCCCATCGTACCATCCGACGTGAAGGGTACATCCACACCGACCAGTAAGGAAAACACGTTGCTTGAACTAACGTATCAGCATGCGTATTCGCAACTTCTTGTCGTACTTGCCTATATATTCCATGATTTCCGTGACTAGTTGATACACTAACAATGCAGTAACTAGGAGACGTGGAAGATTGATGTCCGTCCTCCAGCTACCACCATTAATGTCCGCTATCCACTCATGGCTAAGCCCGCTCTTGAAATTGTGTTCTCGATCGAACCATCCTGCCACCCTGCCAAGGCCGTCATCATCAGCGTCGACAGCGACACCCAGCTTTCCGCCCCTTGTGGGACTTCGGCGTCGAAAAAACACTATGCCTTCATTCTCGTCCGTCCCTTCATCTGGTACCGGGAAAGGTCGACCAGGAATCGAAGCTAGAGGGAGTTTTTGCGAAGCTGGTGTGAGAGTATCGCACGGACTCACTGCTGCTGCATCCGTGCAATGTCCCACATAACGATGAACAGACACCCCCAAGTCGAAAGCAAAGTGTGAAGAGACGCCGGAGATGCTGTCTTCATAAACGTACAAGACAAACGTCCGACGACCTTCGTCCCCGTCCCCGTCCCCGTCGCTCGTTATAGACAAGAGGTATGTTCGCTGCGCGAAGGTCGAGTCAAAATGAGTCGCATCTCGCCAGAGAATAACTTATACTCACCTCTTTCAGCGTCATCTCTCGCGAGGGATCACCGTCTAGCTGGGGCTATAAACTCCCGTCTCTCAGTCATAGGTCCAACACGCGCACAGGTTCTTCGGTAGTCGGCGCGTTCCCAAGCTCTAGCGCTGCCCGAGCAACGCGCCATCGCACCTTCGGGTGTGGACGCGAACATCGTCCGTCGATAGACAGGATCCACCCTCAGCAGAATGAAAGACTAGGAAGATATCATCATGTCTATCGCACCCCCGCAGATGGATACGATCGGCGTCTCAGCTTTTCGTAATACCCTTCGAGCTCGGTCATATGTACCTCAACTTGGACATCAAAACGCGCCGGGGGAGTAGACATGGTGATCAGAGCCATGATGATGTTGTCATGGGGGAAAAGAGCAGGACCTAGTACGGCACCTCCCAGAGGATGTCCTACGATGACGACACTGGCGTCGAGCGGGTACCGGGAGAGAATGTAGTCCACCGCCGCAAGATAGGCGCGCATCAATCGCTTATTGTACGCAACAGACAAGAGATTACGTTCCCCAACGGTGAGTTCCTGGCCGGAGGAGGCGACGCACTTCGTGTTCTCTAATCCCTACAGCATAGATGTCAGCGTCGAGGTACACGATCAAGATAAGATAGTCGCTCGCCTTCATAGCGCTTAGCTTGTTCAGCGAACTTGGCGAGGTAAACAGGATCCGCGCGGGAGTCAGGCATCTGCGCTGATGGGCTCGGCGAGCAACATGTAGAATGCTATAAACGCGAAATAGACGCGTTGATCTACTCACTGTAGATAGTAGAAGAGGTGTCCGAGAGATGCTGCTGCAGAAAAGAGAGGATGGGCTCGTTGTGTTCGACGGTGGCGAGAGGGATGGGTACGCGCAGGTGTGGAGAAACGCGGGGAAGATGATGGAGGAAATAGTAAGAACGACTGTCTCGCTACCTACTAAGAATCCGTCTACGGGAGACCGATCTTGACGAGAAATCGGGAAGTTGAGTTAAACAAGAACGAGTGAAACTCACTGGCGTAGTGGTCGATTGGCTTCGCCTCCCTCCCTCTGACTTCGTCAGACACGACGAATGGTTAAGAGAACCGCTGTCTTGCGGAAGACGAAGCTATCGAGCGTACTTGTTGCGATGAATCCCCACTTCCGGGACTCAGACAGTATGAACAGGATGACAACCATCGCCTCCTACTTAACTCGAAGTTAGCAATATGTTGTGCTACACTTTCAATTTCAAGACCTTACCTGGTTGGGCTCCCATCCAACTTGACGGTACAGATAGAACGAATGTCGGTTGGCGAGTGGTATCCAAGAGGTTGAATTCCGGCTGGAGGTAAGAAGGTAACATACGCCACATTTGGGTATCAAACGTGGAACGTCAGATGCATCACGATGAAAATAGTACGCTATAGACAGAATCAGGACCCTGGCAGTCACATTGTCGGCGCACACGTGGTCATGATAGATGACAATATACTCGATGGCTACGCAAAGAGCAGCACCTACGACACCTGCCATAGAATGCCCCATGGCTCTGACACGGCGGGCGGGTACAGGGAGAGAATGTAGTTTACCGTTATTATAGGCGATCTCAGAGTCGAGGGTGGGACCATGAAACGCGGAAAGATTCTCACTGAACTCCAATGCAGTCTGAACGTGTTTCGTGTCGGTCGGGAAATTGAGAAACCGAGTGAAAGTGTGAAACTCACCAGCGTAAAGTCAATTTATTTTGTGGAGACGGTTTCTGCAGCGCAATTTGAGGCCTCACAAAATCCCCTCCCGGTCGATATACCTTGTACTCGCGAATCCTTTGAACCGACGACTGGTTAGTAACCTGCATGACAGAATGATTCCTGCTGATCTCACTTTTATCTGGACTTCGAATAAGGTGTTCGTACTAGCCCCAGAGTTACTTGCGCATCGTATCTCCAGCAAGCGTGGACGAAACTAAAGCAGAGCGATGCCAGATCATGAGTTGGGATCTCGTGGTATTGCCACTACTTCGTCCGCTTAGTAAGGACAAGACGATA
>JBBPLL010000564.1:0-18701 GCA_038089755.1 Leccinellum rugosiceps | reverse complement strand
TCTGTCCAACCCTGTATAGGCTATACCAAGCTGGACAGGTCTGTATAGACTGATCCTGTACAGCTTTGTAGATCCTGTATAGCTCTATACAGCTCTGTACAAAAGGGACATACCTGTATGCCTGTAGAATCCTGGAGGGGTTGGACAGCTCTGGATAGCTCTGGACAACCACATCTAGTTTGCTGATGTGTGGTTTGGTGGATGTGTCGCACAGCGTGTGATGAAATTGGAAACCCTGCTTATTCAATCTGTTTACCAAAGGCTTCGAGCGTCAACCTGATATCTTCTCAGCCGTGTGTTATTGGTAGCATCACGGTCTGTGATGACGATGCCATTCGCTCCAAACGTACACACTTAGGTAGGTCCATCGGGTTATTCAAGGGAAATGTTGCCCAACCTGAAAAACATGCCAGCTCGTTGCGGCCTCCATCGGGGCGACATCAAGCTCATCGTTGACCAGAGTCGTGAGATGGATGTAGCCGTCATTCATCACATGTTTATCCTCTGATCGTCGCCAAATTCCATGATGTATGACCCTCCGTACGTTTCCTTGACCTCGATGGTGTTTCAGAAAATCGTGACGACCCATCAAGACTCTTTATTCTTTCCCCTTCGCTTGGCTCGACGAACACATCAACTAACGTTTCTACCTTGCACCGTTTTTTTAACCCCGAAGATGCTTCAGATGACATAGCATGTCTTCAACGCCTGAAATCGCCGCGCATTCATATACAGCTCGAGAAACAATGTTTACACAGTCATTCGAAGTATTCGACGTCACAGATATGAAAATGATACTAACTTATTCCCTGTCTAGGTATATTGTCAACTTCATTAGTTCCTTTGGTACCCATCATTTTCGTAAGTCAGCGCTCGCTCCGTTTGTCCATGGGTGAAACTTACCTTGGCCAGCACGACAGATCCCGGTTACCACCGCTTCCATGCGATTACCAATGATTCTCTTTCCGACTCGTACTTGGAGAGTATGACCGTCTTGCGTTGGAGCAACCGTGTTGGCCACATCAATCTATCCCAAGGAGATATCTAGCATGGCAGATTTGGCTTCCTCCCATAGTATCTACAACGACCTCGGCTACAATTTGACGGACCACGTCAATTACGGTCTTTGGAGTGAGGGACAAAATAACGAGGTAGTATCAAGGTGCACCTCGTGCACAGCTCGCTCGTCAAGATATCTAAGTATAGCTCAGGTGAGGATCTAACTAAGGGGGTCGACAACCTGAGCATTGATTCCAGGATACTTTCACACAGAAGAGGTGTCTCCACTATCCATTCTTCATCGGTATTATGGATGACAACCAAAGCTTACCTCAGTGCCTATTCTTGCAGATATCTTCCTGGTCTTGTCGATTACGATGGTTCGTCAGTACCACGGCATTCAAGTTCATCGCCTCGATCAAACTTTGGCTCGCCGCGCGCGTCGGAGGCTCACGACAAGTTGGTTCCTTTGAATATAAAAGGGAGAGTTTCGTTGCACACCTGTTTGCTCGCTGAGCCAAATAAGATGATAAGTGCAGATTGCTCCTCATCGTCTGCAATGGTAAGATTGCTTCCAGAAAAAACTGACCTACCCCCCGTATCGTGCTTGACATCCTTGGTGCAGATCCCAACGGAGACTCTGAGTCGTTGATCTTCGTCTCTCTGGGCGAAGGTGCATTCTGGACTGTACGAATACCTGGTCACGCCGTGCCGTATCTGGTGGTCGTCAAAATCGGCAAGCCGACGGGCTGCTCACGTCCCGGTAATCACCAGATGGTGATCATGCATTTCTTGGACAAGGTGCGTTGTCGCTTGTGGGCGTAGGTCGAAGCAATCGCTCATGTGCAAAGGCGAAATATAGGGTTCACCTTAATGCGTTAATATTCGAACCCACTGGAGTTGGAGATATATCACTAGACCAAGAATGTGTATTTACTATGCCCTCAATACATTGATAGATCATTGAACGTTTGAACAGTGGTGGACGACCTGACAAACATGGTATGCAACCGGTACTTCCCGAGTACTGTTCTTTCAATGCCTCGATGTCCAAGCTGTGGAAAACATTTCAAGGACCCCTCTGCCGTTGCCAACCACATGAGTCAGCCCGCCTCTGGCTGCAATACTTGGGTGGACAACCTCGTCTCACTCAGCAACGACCTTCCTCAAGTTCCGACATCTTCTGGTACTAGCCGTGCCGCACGTGCTTCGGGGACCGAAGATCAGATGGACGTAGACACGGATCACCCTCCCGATTTTGACCCGCCTACTCCGATTGATATCCCTCCTCAACAGGAAACTTGTGAATACTTTCCGGGTGCGGTGCAACAATATTACCCTGGCCCTACGTTCATGGACAAATTCAACGCGAACGAATACAGCAATTTTCATGTCGACAATCTTTATTATCCTTTCGCATCCCGGGAAGAATGGGAACTGGCGCTGTGGCTGCTCCGTTCCGGCATGAGCATGAGAGCGATTGATTCTTTTCTGGCATTGTCAAAGGTATGTCTCGTATTGTTTCTACTAAGGGATTACTATCAATGCTTCTGCATAGACACGAACACTTGGACTCTCGTTCTCCACCGCCAAAGAACTTCGTCATAGAGCAGAGCTTCTCCCGAGCGGACCACGTTGGCAAGTAACGGAGTTGAAGCCCTCGCATCCCACTAAGCAGCGGGTGTATCTCTATTGGCGTGATTCGCTAGAGTGCATCGCCTGGATTCTTAACCACCCGTTATTCCGAGGCCGACTTGACTGGATCCCTCAATGCGTGTACAAAAGTCCCAAGAAAGATTGTCGTGTCTACACGGAATGGATGACGGGCGATGATGCCTGCCAGAATATGCAGGTACATTTACCGTGTGCTCTGAGTCAATACTATAGGCCTCATCTTACTGACGTATTACAGTCCCAGCTCCCAGAAGGTGCAACCCTTTTGGGCGTCATCCTGTCTTCCGACAAGACAAACATTACGACCCTTTGCGGCGGCCGAGTCGCTCATCCACTGCTCATCAGCCTCGCCAACATCAAGATGTCGACGCGCCTCAAGCTATCATCAAATTCGTTTATGCTCTCTGCACTCTTACCCGTTCCCAAATTCATTCACAAGAATAAGCGGATGCGTGGGGTATTAGAGGACAGGCTCATCCACGAATGCTTAGACATAGTTCTCGAGCCCCTGAAAAGGGCTGCTGAGTATGGTGCCACGCTCCCAGACCCCGATGGACAAATGCGATACTGTTTTACCCCGATCGCTAGTTATATCACAGATACACCTGAAGCCGCCATGGTAGCGTGCATCGGCGGTAAGACATCCCCCGTAACTATGGCTATGTACAAACAGTTCGGCGATCCCTTTCATCACGAACCGCGAACCGCCTCGACCACGCTCGCGCAACTTCGCATTGTCCATTCTAAAGTTGATCCATCAAATCTCCAAGCATTCTTTCGCGAGGCACAACAATTTCGGCTGAGCGGCGTTAGCGAACCATTCTTCAGGAACTTCTCCATGTCATGTCCCAGCTCATTTCTTACGCCCGAGATGCTGCACCACCTCCACAAAGAATGCTGGGATCATGACGTCAAGTGGTGCTTGAATGTTCTCGGCGATTCCGAATTTGACTTTCGACTATCGGTTTTGCAGCCCGTAGCGGGGTATCGTCACTTCAAGAGTGGAATCTCGAATCTGAAGCAAGTCACCGGGCGAGTACATCATGACGTCCAACGTTACCTTGTCGCTATCATTGCTGGCACGGCACCTTCACAATTTGTCACAGCGATCCGTGCACTGATGGACTTCCGATATCGCATTCAAGCTTATCGCATCGACTCTGATGAGCTTCAGCTCATTTCCGCCGCCCTCGACACGTTCCACGAAAACAAACAGTCTATACTTGACTGTAAAGCTCGGTTGGGGAAGGGACGCAAACCAATTGAAAACTGGTACATTCCGAAGCTTGAACTCATGCAAAGCTTTGTACCGAGCACACGGCGACTTGGAGTTCCCATCCAGTGGACCGCGGACATTACAGAACATGCTCACGTCTCAGAAATCAAAGTCCCTGCAAGCGCTAGCAACAACAACAACTACGATCCCCAGATCTGTCGATATCTGGATCAGGCAGAAAAATGCCGGACTTTCGAACTTGCAACATCGATGCACGAGCAAGAGCTTTCTGGTTTCTCTCAGGATCTCGCCGGAGGCGATGAAAGCGACGGTGAGGAGGATAATGGTGATACTAATGAACCTAGTGATCCCAACACGCTCGGCCATACTCCTACCGTAATCTTCGGCCCTGCACGCCCCCCGACCGATTATTTCGCTGTATCCGAACGTCTTCGCACAAAGGAACCACGAACAATCCCCATTCCCATTCGAACGTTTCGTGTCGAAAACACTGCCATTCATTTATCTTATGATCCCCCAATCCGGCGCATTAGCGTTGATGAGGTGGCTGAAAAATTTGGCATCCCAGACTTACGAGCTGCCCTCTCTGACTATTTGGTTCGTGAAGGGGCGCAGAGTGAACCATTCGTTCATTCTGTAGGAGGCCCGCGCCGTGCGTCACACACATCGGTACTGCCTTTCACTGACCTGCAGATTTGGTTCAAGGTCCGGGTGCAGAACCTACCTCTGCACGACCGTGACATCCTCCCCGCGCAAACTCTCTCCGCATCGCCTCCAAACAATGAATGGACCCTTGGACGCTATGATGCTGCCATCATAAATGTCGACCCAGATGCTCATTGGCCTCTCAGCGGACTACAAGGTAAGATGTCGATTGCTTTCAGAGACCCCGAATGTCAATGACGTTAATCTGGTTGTTTACTAGGTCACGTCGTTGGCCAGCTGCGCTGCATTATGCGTCCGTTGGCCCAAGCTGGTGCAAAGCCATCTTGGGAAGACAAGTTTTTGGTTTATGTGCAATGTTTCGATACATGCGGCGAGGATGGTCCATCACAACTTCAGATTCTGAAATGTGCCAAGAGGACAAATGGGCAGCGCAAGGGTGATGTGATTCCCCTTTCTCAGATAAGGGCGTTCGCCCACCTCATTCCACGTTACGGAGCCTCTGCAGATCCTCGGTTGACATCTTTCACTTCCTTTGAATATTCCACAGAATTCTATCTCAATAAATACTTCGATAAAGATACCTATCTTTGTCTCTCTTTACGGTAATCATCGCCTTGTTTTCTGTGTTTCAAAGTTAGCATATCAACCAATGGGGGATGGTGGCGCGCCACTGTGTTGACATCGAGCCCGACAACCCACCAAGACCACAATGGCGCTGTCGCCGACAGGCAACCGTTGTAAAATCAAACACCTGACCTTTGCAGATGGGTGCTATAAGTCCCTCGGATCGCTCCCCGTCCCAAGAACCGGTAGAACAGTCCAGTCGATGGATTCTCTGACTGCTCAGGAGCTCGAGGGCTGTGTGATCCAGGACTCTCCCACTGCCGCTCGCCTACTAGGATACACCGTTGACACCATTTTCGCCTCGTTCGCTCGAGACGTTGAGTCGATTTTGCCGCTCGACTCAGTGGAGTCCCTTGCCGTTCCATGGGACTCCATACCACTGGCACAACAGATTCGCACCATCCTTTCCCCCACGCAGCCTCCTCAGGGCAACTGGTCAATGTATGACCCGAACGCAAAGCGTTGGAGGTGGCCATTCGAGCTCACCGGTGTCCCTGCAATACCAACACCCACCGCAGCGGCAACCTCTCCTACCCCCCTTGCCACCCGCCACAGCACACCCACCGACTCGAAGAAACTCGAACCACCCACCTCAGAACAACTCGTCGCCCAGTTCTTCAATTCCATCGCCCTCGCCGTCAGAAAAAAGGCCCCTTCTATCGTCAAGAATGATACCAAGCGGCACTGGATGGCCGAGTGGAGCCGCAAGCCCATGCCAGGCTCCTCGAGCTATGTCTGAATGCCGGATTTTGTCCTCGTTGACAATGCTGCCTTGACGGTTGATGAAATCAGTTGGTGGAGCCCCAAGGTACTCGGCGAGTACACGAAAGAGGCCTTCCAGCCTGCGAAACGTCTCGGGAAGACAATGGATACCAAGGCGTACCTTACGTTTCTCGAACAACCCTGGAGACGATTCGTCTTAGGGTTGTCTATCTGCAATGGTGTCGAGCTTCGCATCCATTTTTACGACAGGTCTGGCGGTGCCATCTCCCCAGCGTTCAACATCCACATGCATCCTGAGCGCCTTATATACATCATCTCTGCTACCACATTCGGCTGCCGCGGGTGCCTCGGTTTCGATCTCACTACGACGATAAGGCCTGTACCTGCTCGGATCCGTGGTTTGCTCGCCTTCCTATCGAATGGTGTGGAAACTTATTCATCCGCGATCCCTTCCCCCGAATTGCCTTCGTCATCACTTTCCAGTCCTCCCTCTCCTACCGACAATCCCAGTTCCCTTCCTACGATTGGGACAATACTCGTTGGTGATGATCTATACGGGATCATTGACATTTTGTTCTCGAGCCCAGCTTTTTTGGGGAGAGGCACAATCTGTTATCTCGCACGGAGAAACGATGTGCTCTATGTCATCAAAGATCATTGGGTGAGATTGTCACCTCACCGGGAGCTTCTCAACGAGGTCAGAATAATGCAGAGCATTGGACACATCGCGGGTGTCCCAAAGATCCAGAGCCACTGGATCGTCGTCGCGGACTCAGTGGATGACAGTATGGAAAGATATAGGGAAGACAAGTGGCGATCGAAAATGAAAGCTCGGAGAGTTCACCTCCGCCTAGTTATGACCCCATATGCCAGACCGTTGACAATGTTCAAAACAAAGAGAGAGCTTGTTTCGTCCCTGCGGGACATTATTAGTGGTACGTCAACTTTTGATTGGAATTGATGGTTTGGACTCATTCATCCGACAGTACTAGAGCAAGCGGCCGACGCGGGTATCTTACACAGGGATTGTAGCCTTCATAATCATGCCACAATAGAAGACCTGGAAGACGGAGGCTCACGCGGGCTTCTCCTCGACTGGGAGTTCGGCGTTGAGGTGACTGAAAATGAAGAGTACAGTGTGGGCGGCACTGTAAGTTAATAGAACATATTTATCTAGATTTTTGAACTTATGATTCCGCCGCGGTGCCTTCAGGGAACACTCCCATTCCTGTCCATAAACCTCCTCGATCAAATCCGTGTACTCGTTCAGCCGGCATCCCAGGATCACCGTGCATCCCGCAAGACGTTGTCGAACACTTGTGTGTTTCTCGATGACGATTCCACAGTGAAACATACCCATTCTGACGACATCGAATCGCTTTTTTACATTTTACTCTGGATTATGATTATGTACGACGGTCCGCTTGGCCATGAACGGGCAAATGTCGACCCTAAATCAACGGTCCTTGGGTACTGGATCGATGATACTGCTGCAAATCTCACGGCCGCCAGCGATGCCAAGTCATCCCTACTTCTTCGGGAGAATCGTTGGAAGGAATTCCAAGCCCAGGTCTCCCCTTACTTCCAGGATCTGATGCCCCTGACAGATAGGTGGCGGAAGGTACTTGCAGAGGGCATACAAGCGGAGAGGAGCCCTAGAGTACGTTTCTCGGACACTCTAGACATATTCGACGAGTTCCTGCCCACCATGGGCAAGGAATCATCCGCACAAATGACGAGGGCGATACAGGATATTCAAGCCGATTACACAAAATTCATCATGTCTGCTCCGCCTATTCCTGCCTCAACTTCCGAGCCTACCCTGCCGATGTCTCAGAAACGGCTCGTTCCTTCCAACGGCGTTCAAAGTATGGATTATCCCCTGTGATCGAGCAAGCGTTTGCGACGTAAATAGGATTTTCCCATGGTTAAGAATAATATTTACGTAGTTTACACGCTGTTTTTGTACGTCGCTTTACTATGACTCTCCACTATGACTCCTTTGAATCAGGCCTCGGCAAAATTCCATAAGGCCCTTCGCGTATCGCGCTGACTCGCGCTGACCCACTGCAATGTCCTGCAACGTGTATAGTTGGTAAGTTTCAAGCAGTCTCGGCTCTGTCACCTATGAAAACGACGCCTCCTCGCAGCGACACTTCCCGTGGACCTTTTGGCTTTCCCTTCTCCGGTTCTCTACCCTCTGTCACGATAATCCCTTGTCAATGGCCTCGCATTCTCAACGCCTCCACCCAGCTATGTCGCCCAAAAAGAAGTCCAAGTCCAGGCGTCGTACTGATAGCGATGCGATTGCAATTGAATGCCACCCGAGTTCAGAAGCGTCCCAAAAACTCCAAGCTCGCCGACGAAGAGCCTGCAAGCCAGCCCTGTGAGCAGCCTCGTCGTTCTGGCAGGGCGGGGGCAGGATCAGGCGGAAGGGTCGCCACTCTAGAGAAGATTGGAACTGTTCTCGAGGCGGCACCCAAACAGTCTAGGAAGGTTACCGACGTTCCTGAGGGCGTTGTCGACAACCCCTTCGCTCCAGAGAGACCTGACAGGGAACGAGGCGCCAAGAAGGTGAGCTTCACATTCTGCCCAACACCTGACTGACTGGTGTATCAGTTCGGTCTACCCCCACCGCCCTATCCAGCTGTCGTTACGGAGACAGCAAATTCGCAACCAGACGCATCAACACCCACTTTCCGTCAATGTTCTGCAAATTCTCCGCGGTTTGGCTTTCTCCCTCGTGCTGACTCTGGCCTCGAAGCGCAGCTTACTGCAGTTGGAACACGGGTGCCCAACTCTCGGTCGTCTCTGCCGTCTTCCCGCCCCCCGTCATTATTGGACATTCGACATCAGGTTCCCTCCCAGCCGCTCTACGGTAATCCCAGTGTTGTTCACTCCGTGTCGAGAGAGGCGCCTACGGGCATTAGTGCCGCTCAAATTGATCCTGTTCTTTTAGCTGGGTCTGCCCTCCACCCCAAACCGAAGTTGCGTTCTCGTACGGTTGCCGATCATGCAGCCTGTTCTGATACAGCTAGGACTGCCAACCGCGACAAGGATCACTCTGACTCAACCAGGTCTAGCTCAAGCGACGAAGGGTCACAAAGCTCTAGCTCAGATGAGGAAGATGGTGTTGATGGCTGGTGTTCTACCAATCGACGTGAGACTACTCACCCAGGTATGATTCCTCAGTTCTTGGAAATTACACTGAATTTCTTTCTAGGTTTTTCTCAAGAACTTCGAATTGACGACGTCCCAATTCGTCACACCTCCCTTCCTCCTGAACCCGAGTTCGATTTTTCACGTGACGAAGAGGACAATGCAGCCCAGCGGTTTCTCAGGGAATCAGACAACCAATCTCCCTCAGTAAGCTCTTCGCTGCCTATTTTTGCTGCCACTCATGGAACCTCCAGCACATTGCTCGGCCTCGTGGTGACGTTGTCGATGTCCTCGCCTCCCATCATCAGACCAACGGACGTCCAGTTCCGCCGCAACCTCACCAACTCGTCAATGCATCGACCGTCATGAACCAAAACATTGTGGATCAAGCGCAGCTAAACGTCCAGGGATCGCAACCAAATGTTGTCATCAATCAGGCTCAGGTAAACATCGAGCCTCGTCCACGCGCGCCCCGGAATTCCAAGAAAAGCAGAGACGATCCGGTTGCTCCAAATAAGCTCGCATTCTATCCCCCCGTATGGAAGGATCTCCTGGAAGATGCCAAGCGAAGTTGTCGGATCGCTCATGTCATCAAGAACCCTTTCCCTTCCAAGTCCCGCGATCTCAAAACCTCGATTACGGAGTCTCTTGTAACAACTGTCGTGGAGTGGTCACAGAACGGTTCAACGCTTGAACCTGGTGAGTGCGATTATATGTAACAGCTCAGTTCTGATGACTTCTGCAGCATACTGGCCAAACCACCAAAACGACATGGCTTCCCTCGTAAGCCTTGTACGCTAGTAATCGATGTCATACCCACAAATCCGTAGCTCCTCGCTGACATCGCTACATGGCATTCGGAGCTAAAGTCTGTCGCCATTAGCATCGCACCATCTGCTTACAGTCTCGTTGCCCCTGCGGAGATTCAACATCAACATCAATGGATCAAATCAAGGGCTGCTGAGCATCTCGAGCAATCCCAGTTCTTATGGGCTGGCTTCGATGAAAACGTGCGTACATTCTTTCTTTTATCGAGTAGGTTATGTACCACTACTCAATACAGGGAAGAACGAAGAATTTCGGACATCTGGCGCTGAAGCAAGCAATCACGGAATTCTTTTATGTCGGTACCTATCGTGTTGCGGATAAACGTCCTGATCTTTTCCGGGGCTCGGTTCCCGTCCCTTGTCTAGCCCTCGTAGCGGCGGCGGTATCTCATTCCTTCCTTCTACGATGCCTGGCCTACTGACGGGATTTTTAGTTCAATTGTGTACTTGATGGTTTTGCTCAAAACGGCTCGGGCAGGGGGATTCCACAGTTTTCCGGCAAATCCTATGGGTCTATTTACCGCAGCCTACTTTCAATGGTGGACGAAGTCTTGCGAAACGAATATCACGGCCCCAGACTAGAAGAGCAACTCGCGGAATGGGGACGCGAAGCATGGTAACGAATCTAATATACAGTACATTGGTGTTCGTGGTCACTAACAATTGGTCGGGGTTAATTAGGGCCACATTGCAACAAACTGACACCCATGTTCAACGCCACGATCACCTTCACGTTGTCTTGGATTGATTAGATTAGGACTCGGACATTGGTTTGTGGCAGGACTTGAAGAATTTTGATGTCGTTTCGGATCGATTGGGATGTTGGTTTGCAGGAGGAGTCGGATGAAGGACATGTTTGTGGGTGTACTGGGTGCACAACAGTTTGGTTTGATTGGTTTCAAGTTGCGCGGGTAGGAGAATGGAGGATGGTGCACAACAGTTCGGACCATGGGACGGGCTGGCCCACGTGACAGGTAGTAGCGTAAAATCGTGTCGATCATGCTTTCCCGAATTGGATGATTTAGTGATTCAAAAGTGTGCAAATGCTTGAAGCTGGTGCTGACTTGGGAAGCTTTCGACAACTGGATATTTAGCCTAGAGGAAGCTCAGTAAGTTTGTTTGCCAGCCTTGAAGTACTTTATAGAACACCATAGTTGGACTCGAGTTTAGATAGGTGCTTCTCACATAGTAGCCCATAGTAACTCATACTAAATTCCTTTCTTGGAGTGGATACCCAGCCTAGACCTTGCTCTGACAGTATGGCTGCTTGACAGTGCTATGGAGCACTGCATAGCAAAATGTGATTTACTGATGCTGGGGACGACTTGATGTACTAGATGAATGGCACTGCAGCGGGGAAATCAGGGCAGGACAAGGGATGATGACAAGACGATGACAAACGGTGTCCGAGTCTACAACACGATTTCGAGGGGACAATATCGGGCTGCGTAGTCGAGATATGATTGGCTGTAGTACTACATACATAGACTTTGTACTAACTTTGGTACTTTATGAACTTCAGCTTGAAGTTTGAACTTGAATGTGATGAATGAACATGATTACTTTAGTTCTTTATGTACTTTGGCCACTTTAGCTCATGGGATTCAACTTAAATGGGACTATCAAAGTGCCTGAAAGTGCCATAAAGTGACTGTGACTGTCAGATTTACTGATGTCATGGGACTTTACTAGGGAGTAAGGAGTCTTACTAGATTCAAGTTCCCCCAACAAAAGGAGTAGTAGAAAGGGATCAGTTGAAAATGGTACTATAGGTAATGTAACTTGTAAATAAAATTCAGTTCAAGGTAACTTCAAGTATTATTACATAGGTGCTTTTAGTCTTTAGTAGCCTTGCACATTACTGTGGTGTCACCATGGACTAGTCCATTACAATAGCAAACTGACATGAGCTACTCTACTATCTCATTATAGTCTAGGCCAGTCTAGCAGTACTATGATACTATGAATACTATGAGATATCTATGAAAATACTATGATACTATGAGTTCTATGAGATATCTATGAGATATCTATGTCACTATGATGACTATGGTGAAATCCTGGATTTGCTGATGCAGTGATGATGATGACTTCTGTCCACTCGCCCCCAAACGTTCTCAAAGCCCATCCTGAAGGATGATGTCTCCTACCCTGCCAGCTACACCGAAACCTTCCGATTCTGAACCTTCCGCTCCCGCTACCCCCGTCCAACCACGTCGCCGCCCCCGCACTCCACCGCCGCCTCCAATGCATCCACATCGAGAATGTCACCCTCCTCTTCGCCCAGACAATGCCTACGGTGAACGCCGGCATCTGCTTGACCAGCTCCGTGACCTGGAAATGGGATCCTCTTGGAACCCCCTGGAACCAGAAGATGACGGAAGAACACAGCCTATCCCTGGTGGGCTCCCACATTCCCCGACTCTGTCAGAGGACGATGTCGACTGCCTCACCAGGGAAGGGGGGGACTCTTTGCTGTCCTTCCTCACATCAAAGGCAATACAACCAAACTACCGGGACTGGAAATACCGAGACACACTAAAGCTCCCCGCCGATGAGCATAAACTCTGGCACGAAGCATGCCTACATGAGCTGCAAATACTAAAAGACCGCAAAGTCTATAAATTAGTACTGAGACCATCCAACTGGAAAGTAATCCACAATTGATGGGTCTTCGATGTCAAACCGGATGGTCGGAAACGTGCCCGCTTGGTAGCCAAAGGCTTCTCCCAGGTTGAGGGTCTCGATTTCGACCAAATATTCTCACCAGTAGTCCGCTTTGAGATGGTGCGGGCCATGCTCGCCCTCTCTACCCTTGAGAAATGGCACCTAACAGGACTCGATGTCCGATCAGCCTACCTCTATGGAAAGCTCGACGAAGAGATATACATGGAATTCCCGGAAGGGTTCTTGCCACCCGATCATAAAGGCAAAGTTCTTCGATTACTCCGCACATTGTATGGCCTCAAACAGGCTGGCCTCGCATGGTGGCGCGCATTAGACAAATCAATGCAAGAACTTGGCTTCACGCGACTTAAATCAGACGCTGGCCTATTCATTTACCACGACGGTGATAACATCATCCTAGCAATTATATATGTCGACGATGCACTCTTCTGCAGACCAAATAAATCCTTAGTAGAAAAGGTAAAAGCCGCCTTCATGAAGAAATGGGAATGCCGAGACCTCGGAGAACTGACCGAGTTCCTCAAAATGAGAATTAAGTGTGACAGTCAAAAGTTATACTTAGATCAATCTGCTTATCTCAAAACAATACTGGAGCGATTCAACATGACTAACGCCCGGATTGCCCGAACTCCACTCCCATCAGGCTATTACCCTGAAAAGAATACATCTCCCATCGACCCCAACATCTGCCTATGATTCCAAACAGTTATTGGATCGCTCATGTACCTCATGATTGGTACAAGGCCCGACATTGCTTAGTATGCAGTCCGAGTCACCCAGCTTGCTAGACAAGCAGCAAATCCTTCCCAGGATCACCTAGATAAAGTGTATTATGTATGCAGATACCTACTTGGTACGCGTAAATACTCGCTAGTCTATAATGGTGAAAATGGAGGAGGCCTTATCGCCTGTACTGACTCCGATTGGGGTTAGGATGTCCAAACAGGGCACTCGCAGACAGGTTTTTACCTGAAACTTGCAGAAGGGGTTTTCCTCTGGAATTCCCACTTACAAAAGACCACGGCACTGTCTTCTACAGAAGCAGAATATATGGCCTTGAGCGACTGCTCTTGGCAAGCTGTTTGGATCTGGCAAATGATGGGTGAGCTCGGTTACAAACTGTGCCCGATCCCCATCTGCGGTGACAATCAAGGATCACTATTCATGGCAGAAAATCCTGTTACCGAGAAATGATCAAAACATATCAGACTTCGATACCATTTTGTGCGTGATACAATCATGCAAGACAAGATCATCGAATTGTTCTACATCAAAGGGACCAAGAACCCTGCCGATATGTTCACTAAGAACCTCACCTTCGAAAAATTCGCTGAGTGTCGTTCACAACTCAGTCTAGAATTTTATTCAGACTGAATGCCTGCTTGTGTATATTCCAAGCGGATGTCCTACTCAACTTCCTTGCATATCCAAGATGGAATATTTAGCAAGGGGGAGTGTTGAAAGTATGAGCATTAGTGTACCAGAATAGTAATTAGTTCACACGCTTGTATTATATAACAGAGCTCAGCCGCATCTGAGTTTGAAAGGGAGTTTTATCATTCTTGATTCCTAACCACTACGTTCCATCAAACTTGACTCATTCCACCTACAATGTAAGTACTCGAGCTATGCTTCTATACCTCAAACAGATGGCTTACCATTACAAGCTGAGAGCCATCACAAGACTCAATTGGAAACCAATGCCAATGCAACATGCGTCAACATCGAGCACCAAACAGTCTGACTTGGAAGTGTATGATGCGATGAACAAATTCTCACTCGGGAAACATTGAAGGGAAACATGAGCCAATGAGTAGTATACTCCTCTCTCTTCTATGAATTTGAAAGTTCTGTCTCATTTCCCAGCACAAAATTGTAATCCCATAGTTCTCTGTTTCTTCAACTCGAAATGTTGATAACGAGCGAAAGATTATCCTGACTTGCTATTTGTAATTGTAATGTACATAAACACTGCAGTATCCAATACTTGGATTGCAATACTCTGCCAACCGAATGTAAATTTCTCGTCCTACAAGGCTGAAAAGAGCACAGAAGAAACATCAACAATAGCATGCAATTAGCTCGTAGCAACTCACATACTGTACTTGTCGCCCAGCCGAAGAAGTGATTGGAATGATCAATGATGGCACATAGTTTCAGCGTGCGATGGGCTGAACGTCATACAGTCTGATAGTAAGATTTCTTGGGAAGACCGGTGATTTTGAACGAATTGGTAGTTTGATGCTTGCTTTCGACGCCTTTTTGGTTTCTAGGAGTTTCAATGGTAGAATATCTAGATAGCGGAGAGCTCGCAGAATAGACCATGAAAACCGAAGTATCAATATTTAATTATTTAATTATTAGCGGGATTCAAGATGGCTATGCTACGACTATGGTGAGGCTATGTTATGGCTATGTTTTGAATCTGGACCAGAGACCAAGTTAGAACTCCGAGCCTGCCGAGCAAATGCCGAATACCGGGCCGCTGTTATCCGGGCACATGAGTCGCTCAGAACATCAGAGAAGTACACAAAAAATAGATTGATGGCAGCGAGACTGAGCGAGTACAAAATGATGGACTGAAACAACTGTGTAGTCGACTCCCTCTTCTCTCCTCACCATGCCTCGTGAATCAGAAAAGACTAAACTGTTAAATGGTATTAATGAATTAGAGTTTAAAGTACTGACATGAAGGCTGGAAAACTTACAGCTCCGAGTGAGTGAGGATGAAGATCAGGGCAGCGATGATGAGGACGCAGATGCTGAACTAGATGAGCTGGATTTCTTGGATTTCCTTCCCTCCAGTCCTATATCCCCTCTTCCCTCCGATCTCGAATCTGATTCACAATCTGAGTCAGAGTCAGCCTCATCAATTAGCCTGAGCTCGGTGGACAAAAAAGAATTACATTACCAGCGCCTTCTTGGTGCAATCCGGGCACTCCGTGATGAGGTCCAACAGGCACGCATCATTCACCGCATTGCTGAGCCAAAAATGCAGGCATCTCAGCTCCACCTCCTCCAACACTTTGCCGAGTTCCGACCACATCTATTCCGCCAGAAGGTTCGTGTCGACCCTGATGTGTTCGACTGGATCCTAGACCACATCAGTGACCACCCGATCTTCCAATCAAGATCAAACCATCCTCAACTACCGGTTGCAGTTCAGCTTGCAATTTTTCTCTATCGCGCAGGACACTATGGAAACGCAGCATCGGCTGAGGATGTATCACAGTGGGCAGGAGTTAGTGTAGGCTCAGTGGTGAACTGTACAGATCGTACCATGATAGCCCTCTTGGACCAACACGACGAGTTCGTTTCAGTTCCAATGGCACACTCCCTCGACGCAGAACTTGCACGGAGGTTTGTTGAAGCAAAATCATGCGAAGCATGGAGAGGGGGGATTTTTGCGGTAGATGGGACATCTATAAATCTGTTTCAGAAACCCGCACTTTATGGTGAGACGTACTATGATAGAAAATCCAGGTACTCACTGAACTGTCAGGTGAGAATTTATGCACCCTAATTTATTAGCCTCCGAGTCATGGCTGACTTGTTACAGCTTACTGTCATGCCACACAACCTCCTTGTTGTCGATTATGGCTTGGGGCACCCTGGAAGCGTGCATGATGCATATGCGTTTCAAGGGACAGAGTTTGCCAAGGATCCAGATGGTCTGATACCTGATGGCCACTGGATTTGGGCTGACAGCGCATATCCAACACAAACGTGGTGTGTTGTCCCTTTCAAGGCCATGCGGTCAGAGCCACTGTCACGACCACAGAAAATTTACAACCGCTACCTGTCAAAGGTAAGTAGTATAAGTGTTAGAGGTGCATACCACATGATAAATCCAAGTTCTAGATTCGCATCTGTGTAGAACACGCAAACGCTGCACTGAAAGGAAGGTTTCAGTCACTCAGAGAGCTTCGCTTACAGATTCGGACACCTGATGAGATGACGTATGCACTGCACTGGGTTCAGTGCTGCATTATCCTTCACAACATGATTATCCGCTTCGAGGAGATGAAGGGAATGCGCTCGTCCACAGGCTGGGCACGTGAAGAAGCTGAAAATGGTGATAGATACCCTGAACCTATAGCGGTGGCGGTACCTGATGGGACACCAGGGCAGCACTTCCGTGTGGACTTGATGCGCGAACTCTTTGCAGCGCTCGGTTACAGCTTTACTGTGAATGAAGACTCCGAGTCAGTGCAGGCATGATGAGAGATAAATGGGGTAACGTGGTAACACAACGTGTTATTTGAATAGAAAAAATATATGCATACACGAAAAGTACAAGACTGGATCGAGTACACCGGCACTCGCAACCTGGCAAGTGGAGACATGGGCAAAACAACAACAAGAAAAAAAAAGATCATTGTCCGAGTCACGATGGTGATGGAACAACTCAGAGCGGCGCCACTGGGGGCCTGGGGGATGAGAGCCAGAGGAAAAGAGACTAAAAGCCAGGAGGGAAAGAGGAGCCACTGGGGGGAAACGAGGAGTCACCAGCGGGGAATGGAGAGTCATCGAGGGGGAACGAGGAGCCAGAGTGGTGTGAAGGCCTGGATAGGAATGAAGAACGAGGGGGAGGCAAGGGGCCAGGAGGCGGCAAAAGTGTGGGGCCAGGAGGCCCAGGAGCAAGCAACCCCGGCTCAGACTCGGAGGGCAGACCAGTTGCTATGTTCTGTGGCTGTCTAAGCGCATACTGCAATCGAAGCAGCTCTATCTGGCGCTGAGTTGTGCGCTCCTCTTGTTCTAAGCGCTGGATGTCGAGCATCTTGAGCTTTTCTTCATGCTCGAAATCAGCTTGGGCATTCTGAATTTTAGCAACGTGTGCCTCGTGCTGATTACTGAGCTCCAGCCTTCGGATAGCATAGTTGTAGCGCATTGCAGTGCGGGAAGATCCTTGCTGCCCCCCTTCGTCTGGCGAAGCAACTACAGCATCACTTTGCTTATTGAGACTCTCTAGCTTGGCACTAAAGTGCTCCTTTGTGCTCGATGATGATCCCATCCTGGTAGAAGATATGCTGGGGCTAGCACCGGCGTGACGGCTCCGAGTCTTTGTGCTCGAGGCAAGTGAACTAGGAGGACGTGTATATGGAGTTGGTCTCGTGAACGCACTGCTACGTCCTTCTCGTACTGGAGTCTTGCCTTTTTGCTTGAGCGTGAAAGGTTCGAATGCTTGCAGGTTGCCACTGGCAGTGCCATCGACTTGCATATATCCAACATCAGACTGTGACTCCTTGCCAAGAAAATGTAGTATATAGTAGCAGATTAGCGACAGAGAAATCGACTCAGAGTTAACAAGACAAACCTGGAGTGCTAGACGCATGTCCTCCATAGACTCCGAGTCATCAAACCCAGGACTTTCGTTGGCCATCGGCATGTCATCTGGATCACCGAACCTCCGAGTCTCAATCCCTTCCATGGCAGACGAAGTTGCTATTTTGCCGACTGGTTCAACCTCGACGACTTCGATGTCCTCAGCATCCTCGTCTTCATCCTCCTCGTCTTCCTCACCTGCCACCACCTTGTCAGTCTTGGGTTTCTTTGCGTTGACCATCTTGCACAGGTTCTCCGAATGGCCAACGTTTGGCTTGGACGAGATGAGCTCGCTGTCGAAGGAGGGGATGCCATTCCAGATAGCATTGAACTCGTTGTAATATGGGAATGTGCGCAGCACATCCTCTAAATATAAGATGATGAAATCAATGTGAACGATCTAATACAACCGCTGTGACATACCCATGAGATTTTGTGCGCCATCCATGTCGCCATCAGCTCAAGGTTGGACACCATTTCCAGTAGACTTGAATCGTGCACGTTGTTTGCGATACTTTTGCTTGAACCTAGATACACCGTTCAAGAGGATAAAATATCACCAATTGATTACTTACCCGCCCAATTGGTTACTCACACCTCTGATGAACTTTTCTGGATCGGCCGAATACGAAGCAGCATGCTCGGCATCATGTTCAAAAATATGCTTTGCAATTACCGCCATAACCTCCTTTTTGTTCTTCCCAGATGCCTTGTTACCAGAAAACTGCTTAGATACAGTGGCCGATGAGCGATCATTGAAGAGGATGTGGCGATCCGCT
>JBBPLL010000563.1:0-18709 GCA_038089755.1 Leccinellum rugosiceps | reverse complement strand
TACGCAAACGGGGGCAAGAGTATCTGGGACATTGTAGGACGGGTCAGTACTTCAGTTCCAAAACAGGTCATTAGCCACAATTCTGATCTGGTTCTAAAAATATTCATGTTACAAAAGAATCACATTCATGCTACAAATCCGAGAGTGCATAATATATATCCTTAGTAAAGTACTTATTCAAGAAAAATGTTGTGCTGCGCCTCATTGAATTGTCCTTCGTTAGCCCCGGGTCTGCCCTCGACCCAAACCTCGGAATAATATTGAGGAGGGCGCGAACTTGATAAAGCGGAATGACATCTCCCAGTAGCGACCCGTTGGCTCTGGTCGAACGTTTGAGAACTTGCATTTGAGTTGCCGTCTCAAGCAAACCATCTCGCTGTGGGATCGGATCGAAACGGCGGACATACATAAGATGCGTGTCATTCCAGGAAGGCGCTGTACCTTGCCTGCTGAGGGGACGCATGATGAGGCGCAATTCCGCCACGACATGTCCTAATGGCGCTGGTTGAGCCCATGCGACAACGAACAAATACAACATACCTCGGAGGCCACTCTTTGGCCAACTATGATCACCATCCGTGCATACAGCCACGGCATCAAAGCGGCCCTCCGGCCATGCATCATTGGAGGGCATGGCGTTGACGGTTTGAGCGGGGGTGAGAATGGATGAGTCGTGATAAGAGTGATGTTGCAGCCGTAATTTGTACCACACCTGGAGATAATCAAATGGCAACAATATCCCATTGCGAGTTTTGCGCTGTCCTCCAACCGGGTGATAAGTGTCTGGATTGGAATGGGCCCGGCGGATGTAGTCGGCAAGTGCGTTACGCAAATCCGGGATGCAGAATCGCTCCGCTGCCTCGTCAACATGTATGCGATTAAGTGATGGATCGTGATTGAGGTGGACCGCCGTATTGTCAGCAATAAATGTTCGGGGAGGATGAGCATTGCTAGTATCAAGTTGCCTTTGGAGCAGACGTGCCGAAACAAAGTAGTTCTTCGGAGAGCGGGCGCCTTCTATGTTGACATTGTCAGAGTCTGAACCAGAATTGTCTTCAATCAATCGCAAAGACGTTGCGATCTCAAAGCGGCGGCACTTCTCAGTGCGATCAAGGTGACGACAGATCTGTGCGTCATAGTTATTGTTGTTGGTACTCTTTGCGGGATCCTTGATAACGACGATGTGTGCGTGCTCCGTGGTGTCCGCAGTCCACTGGATTGGAGCGCCATTCTTCCGGATGTTAGAAGTGACACTTTGCATCAGCTCTAGTTTCGGAATACGCCAGTGAGTGATCGGGTTCTTCTTTCCGCGCCGAGCCTCTGCATCCATGATGGCATTCTTGTTGGCATGGAAGTCAGAAAGTGCAGTGTCCATTAGGGTGAGATGGGACTCGTCCAGGCATGGGGCCTGCCCTAGGTAACGAAAGTCCATCAAAGCTCGGAGTGCTATCACGAAGCTTTGTGGAGCCGCACCAGCTATAACCGCAACGAAGTATCGTTGAATATGACGATGCTCAGTCCCGGTGACTTGCTTAATCCTTGAGATGCCTTCTTTAAAATGACGGTAGCCAGTGATAGGCTGTAAAACAGACATGCGAAAGTCGATTTCGGCTGGAGTCAGCACGTGGATGGCCCAATGGAGATCGTGATCACCGAACTCTTTGTGCCAGTGGTGTAGCATCTCTGGTGTTAAGAAAACGGAAGGGCAGGCGAGCGGCCAGTCCCTCCAAAATGGTTCAGCAACTCCATTGAGCCGATACTTCTCACATGCGTTGAAGTATTCTTCAAGTAACATGGGGTCCGTGTGGAGCTTTGCGAGCTGCGAGAGAGTGAGGCGGCCAGTCCTTGGTGGCGATGGCACCTCGTTACCGAACTCGAGGTAAGTAGCGGTAGTCAGCAGTGAGGTCTTGTCTCGCACGCAAGCCACCATGCGTGCTTCAGGAGTGTCGAGGATGTATGCAGCGGCCGCCGTGTAACAATGGCGTAGATTGCCCACGGGATCAGACATCATAATCCCTATCTGAGCTGCTATCTTTAACGGCTTCAAGACAATGTCCAAACATTCATGGTTCAGTCGGTCCTCTAGCATACCACACATACGCTTCTTGCGATGAATGAACTTCGGGACCGGTAGCAGGGCGAGAAGGCAGAAGGAATTGGAAGACGACTTTGATCGGGTGTTCATCCGGATATTTGCAAGACCAAGGAGTAGCGGGTGTGCTACACGATCACCAGTCATTGCTGAAATATTAGTCTTGTTTGATGAAAGGATCGTTCCTAGTAATGTTGCTCCTTGGGGAAGCCGAGACTCAACGGATCTCAGTAAAGAGTTTTGACCATTAGTGTAGTGAAAGATACTCACCTGATAATCCCAGGCGGCATTACCAGTCATCCATTCGGAGTACTTACGAACAAGGCGAGCGGAGGTCGTCCAAACGCGTCGAGGGACGAAGTCTATTTTATCGTGGAAAAGAGGGTTCGAAAAGAGGGCTTCGAGGCAGTCTACTGGGTCTCGATAATACAGATAAATTTTTGACTTAGTGGGGTGGGTCGTTTTCATCCGCTGGCACTTCCACTGAGGTCCGGGGGGCAGCATCTCAGCGAGACCTCTGAGCTGTTTGGCAGATCGAAAAGATAAGGAAAGCGTCTTTATCTATTCAGAAGGATGAGATTTTTGGTTTTCAGAAGCATATCCGAGACACACCATGTGAAGTGACAAAAATTTGTCGATGGCGGCCATGCTGAGGCCGGAGCCCAATAGCCACTGCCCGAGCTCCCACTCATAGCGGTTTGCAAATGGGTAAAAGAGGTTACCCTTCCTCGCTTCAGCAAACTCATCAAGGTCGAAGACGTTCATGAAAGACGTTCCTTGGCCATATATACGCCCAGCACCCTCAAACCAATCATGGGATTCGGTCTCCAGCCCAACGTCCTCCACCTCCCCATCAACATCCATTGCGTCATCTCTGTTCACAGTAAATTCCTGCTCTCGCAGGTCCCGCCCCACTCTCCAATCAAATTCTCCTATTGGGTCTTCATGTTGGTCTTTCTGGTGGTTATCGAGCGGAGCAACCTCGTCTTGAATGCGCGCTAATTCGTTAATCCACCCGTAACAGCTTGATCTTGGCTGACTTAGGTGCCGGCTGACCCTCGATGAGTTCTTGAACCCTTTTCCGCAGTTTGGGCAATGTCTCATCCAAAGGGATCCCCAGGTACGCTGTAATGTCGTAGAAACTTGTGGTATTAATGCACCCTCTAGCGCGGTTTTGCTTCGGTAGGGGTGCGTAGCTCCGACGACGGGTGATTCCGACAACTTGAACCCAAACACTCACGCTCCTGTCATCAACTATGCCGTCCCCCTTCTCAAGTTCAGCACCTCAGAGGTCCCGCCGTGCTCCATTCGCATCTGGCTCCAACGGTTCTGACTCAAGCTCTGTATCAACATCTTTCAGGTGCCAGTCTCCAGCTCAATCGCAGGTATATTCGGGTGATTATTCACATGATCACCAGCCTCTAAAAATACGGGATATTTAGCACTCAGGCTCCGAATCAGAATTCGATTACGATTACGCTCATTTACAGCTTGAGGTTGCACGTGCCAGAAAAAAAGTACGGCGAGCTAAAAAATTCCTGGTCGAATCCAAGTTAGAAGAACACCGTGTACTCGTTAGGCTATACCAACGCCAGGCCGAGTACGCAGAGAAGAAACTCGTTGACGCTGACACTGGAATTGGCCAACTTCGTGTCGCTATTAGACAAAAAGGATATGGTGATCATGAGTGACTGTATCAGCGCATTTATATCACCTTTATCACAGCTAAGTTCCAGGTATATAACGGATTGTGCTACCTTTATGAATGTACCCGGGCCTGCCCTTCTCGTGTTTCGATTATTTCAGTATCTGTTTTTCGTAGTAGTACTAGTATCCAATGATATGTACACTTACGAGTTCGAACGATATGGACGTTTGCCAATTAAGTGCCACGCGACAAGCCACTGTTGAGCATTTGAAACGGTATAGCTGCCACCTGTGGGAGGAGCATCACAAATTCATAGACCTTCACCTCCCATGGATAATGCGCATGAGGGAAGCGATCGGGGACAATCATAAAAGACCGCAGCATTGAACATGGAGCATTCCTCGAGAGCTGTAGCTTGCATCGACTCATCGTAGAGGTATCGATAGAGAGAATGGCGTCGAGTTCGACGACCTTGCGAATCAATGGAGTTCCATCGGTATATCGATTCTGCATGTCTATTGACGTGAAATCTATCCATGAGCATCTACACAATACAAACGAAACCGGCTGACCCCGAATTTTGTGGATCAAGTGAATTCTTCATCGTCGATAACCGTGTGTTTCGAATGCCTCCTTGTTCATCCGGGAAGCTCGTTCCTGCGATTGCTCGTCCTGCATGTTTGGAAAGAATTAACTGCTTCCGTAACACGACTTTCACCTTCGAGAACGTCAGATTCACAGGAAACATGGAACTTCGCAAGTTTGAACTGAACTGAACAAGAATCGTCAAAGTTCTAAATGGCCATATAAAATATGCCTTGTCCGCGGCACCCAATACCTCCTATGCCGAGCAATGAAGGAGTGCAATTCTTGCCTACTGTCTCGTCAATACGCCGTCCGGAGGTAATGAAGTGAACGAAAATATAGCAGAGTAGGCTGAGAGTACATCGTAATCCTCGGTTCTCGACGGTCTGATACGCATCGATCCGTGAATTCTAACAGGTTTCTGAATATACCCGCCTATGACGTGATGGAGAAACTCACCTCTGCCTCAGATCTTCAGTCATCACGTTTGTATTCTCAAGAGACTGCGGCATCATATGTATACAAGCATAAGTGGCTTCGCGCCAGACATCTTGTCATATACAGGAAGTGTACATTGACATGTGACAAGCCATGGGTGGCTTTCTCGAGAAGAACAGTTTACGGTGCTATGCATTCAAAAAACGAGTCAAAGAAGTGTGAAAACTAGGCGGAAGCGAAAGGAGGCCAGAACGCACTTTGATATGCATGATATACTTATAGGGACCGGTCCGTGTCTTCGAAAGGCACCATATTTCTCGCGTCCAGAGCACCTGTAGGAAAAATTGATGCGATCTGCTACTCACATCATCAATGGATTTAGGCTGAAGTGATCGGAAAATCCCGAAGTCGGTCGAGCCAGGTATCGGTGAGCCCATACACCAAACGAAGCGTCGGGTTTCAAGTTTACTCCGCAGCGTGTCCGCGAGGCGCGGTTTGCGCTGAGGGAACCCCCGAGGGATGCCTCGAGAAGGGAGATAACGTCGGGAGGCGGAGTTAACGATGCCAGTTTGGAGTTGGCCATGGACAATATGCTCGACACTGTTGGGCTAATCCGTCTCGATTTGTCCCGGGTCGGGTCGAGGTCAGGTCGGTGCTTCTGCGATGGGCTCGGGCAGCACGTCCAGAGAGCGTTCTTCCAGCCTGAGGAGTCCGCCGGGGAAGCTCTGGCGTTGCGGCGCGTTGGGGCACGGTCCGAGCCCGCACAGGACAGCGAGGTCAAATCGGTAGCCGGCGACGCCTCCATCGAGAGATCGGAGGGGCTTGAGGACGTTTGCTTCGGGACCATGAAGCGTTTCACGGAGTGCGTAAGCGAACGGTTCACTCAGGAACATCAGCAAAACAACCCTCACCATTACCCGAAGTTCTAGTAATCTAGTCAAGACATGGTCTATTCCATTCTGGGAGAAGCTGTAGAGGTCTAGGCCAACCTGTCAGTTTTTTTCAATTGCCAATTTCACATAATCAAATTAACCGAGTCTGTCACAAGTTCTGCACATTCTGCAATATGGTAGAGCAGTCTGGGAATTACTAGTATGCCAGAGCCATATGGGCACACCTGGACCCACTGGCATCCAGATGATTCCAGAGCATAAGTCAAATACGTAGCAGATCGAGCATCACGTGTATTACAAAAGAACGAGAACCTCATTGGAAAATGGGAACACGAGAACTAGAATATAACATCAAATTCGAGACGAGAGCAATTAAGTAATAAAAAAGTCCGTCATGTATCTCACCCTGGCCAGAGATATGACGATCGCTGTCGCCTTACTTAATCCAATCGTAGATGTAGCGTCCGCTTCGAGCTCGTCCGGATGCACTCTGAATGCGTCTCCGAATCGTCCCGATCCCGATCCTTCAGATCCAAACCGTTCCTTGTTGATGGGGCACCCTCGGCTGCCGAGCCGCAAGCGTGACACTCGTCATCCTCACCCGATTTCATCGATACGTCGTCTCCATCAGCAATAGAACCGGTGAAGATCGCAGTGACGACCTGCTTTTGACCGTTTGCGCTTTTCCTTCTACTACCAGTACCCGTACCCGTCCGAAGGCTTGGCCCGTTTGATTTCATGGAGCGACGTTTGTTTGAACGATAAGACACGTCTGATTCCAGAATCAAACAGGAAAATCTGTCTGTATCCAGACCCGTGCCAGTAGGAATCCGTTTTACGGTCTCGCCAGACCAAAGTCAGTCTCCCATGCGCGTGCACCTGTCAGCGGGATATCGGAAGATGATGCCAGCAGCTCTTGAATGAAAGGTTCCTCTTCCACATCCTCAACAGTCTGATGCGGGTGTTTATGGGTGCGGGGAGGGGGTGGAGCTATCGCCGAGGCTTCCCTAGCAATAAGTTCAGAACCATGATCGGCGGAAGCAAGATATTCGTTACCTCGTCGCGTGTAGTGGATGGCGAGTCGAATCGGAACTCTAGCGAGCACTCGGTGTCCGACGTAGGTCGGAATTCTGGACCAGTCTCACTTTCAGGCTTGGCATCGCTCGTGCACATGGACCCTTGTTCTTCGGTAGAACATTCACTCCCGCTCCCGCTCGTCCGTTCCCAGGTCTCGACGAGACATTTGACCTTGCCTCTGCGCCGCATACGTATGCGCAAAAAGTCCCTGTACCGCTCTGCAGAGACATCCGAGACCAAGTTAGAGCGGTGTCGTGTCATGGTTGGGGACGGAGGAAGAAATAGAGTCGTCTTCGCTGGCGTGGTTGTCAAGCAGCGAATGGATATCGTCAAGCGACACGGAAGCATCGCGGATGCTACCCAACGAGGTGAGAGGGTGAGCGAATCTGGTGTAAACATCGTTCGAGTTGTCTGAAATCTCACGGGAATGATACGAGTCGACGTAGATACGTCCACGGAGAGTCTGGGTCGGAGGGAGCGGGAGCGGTCCAGAAGCTGGTCGGAGTACATTGTACATCAGAAAGGAATGCGCTATGGACGTGCAAATATGATCAACGAGGGCCACAAAGAGATGAAACGGGAACCATACTTTGTGAGGTCCGCATGTTTGAGCGACAGTGATTTTCCTGATCTGTAAGGCTGCGTGCGCGGACACACTCGAGTATGCCTACGAGATCGGAGTCGTTGTCCGATCTGAGCGACGTGTCAAAATAGGTCGTGAGCTCGTCTGCGTTCCATTGCTTTTGGTTGGGAAGCAGGCCCGCGTAGACAAAATCGGGGGGGTCTTGGTCGTGATCACGAATGTAAATGGTTTTCGTGACAGTAGGTGAGGTGGTACTGCTTACATGGTCCCCGCCCTCCACGTACGTGCAGGTTTGAAGGGCACTGATGCACTGTCTTGCGGATTCGGCAATGGACCTGGGACAGTGTGTACGCCGTTACTTTCGACAGAAGAGGAGTGATGGTGGCGGTCGATGGGATATAATGATGTCTGGTATGATGAGCGGTGTGTGGAGACGAACTGGAACGGGCAAGCAACGCAGCGGAAGTGTTTTGATGGCGTACGGGTGAGCGTTTGGGTGAACATGTTTTGGCTTGGAATAGAGCTACTAGCAGCGGCCGTTCACGCTGACGACCCGCGCGTAGAGCCACCATGGGATGTATCCCTCGTGAGTACGGGTATGTTCCAATGCACGGATACCCAGAGTTTCACCTGTGCAGAATCCTAATCAGGATGAGGGCGGGCAAGAGGGAGCAAGGCGACGGCAGACCATAGGCATCGGGGGAAACAGCGGGACCAAGCTAAACGCGAGCCAGCCGGCCATCTACGTTAGGAGGGCGATGGCATGAGGTTCACGAAACAAACCTTGATTGGTAGGTACTCGAGAGTAGGTTTGGACTTTCGGTGGTTGCTGCAGCGAAGTGTCGATCATGATTTCGTTGTCACAGTTGAGATCGAGAAGGCCACTGCAGTTGCGCTTGGACATGCATTGCGCCTATTCCTGTGGTAATGTAACTGGGTTTGGGTGGTCGGTGGGTCGCTGGTGGTGAGGGAGGTAGGAGAACCGCTGATAAGAGAGCCACAAATACAAATAGCTAAACAATGACTAAGCATTTACCGGAACGGTCCAGGAACACCAAGTACAACTGCGTCCGCGGATTCGTATTTACAAGTATGGAACTAGCAAACTATGCCTGCGTGACATACGGTTTCAGTACGACTACTACTTTTTGATGTTTGAGACTACGTGAGATCGACATCAATCGACGGCTTGAAGCGAACTCGCTCTGCAAATAATTAAGCGTTAGACGTATTATCGCATTATACCGTATTAATAGACAATAAACTCACCAGCGTACGTATCCGTTATTCGTGAATGATCCTCTTGCATTGCATACTCGAACGCGGGTGTGTGTCCACTCTTCCGAACCATGAGACGAACATGGCCAATGAATTGATCTGCGTCCCGCAAGTCACTTTGTGCCCTCTCCAATACCATGCGATTGTACTGTAGGACGAGAGTATTGCGGTGGACGATCTGGAGAGCGAGGGTCTGACGCGCAAGAAAGATACCACGATCCGCTCGAGCCGCCTCTAGTAAGAGGTAGGCTTCTCTTGAATTGCGCGGACAAGGAACACTGGGGGGTGCATCGTAGGTCTTTGAGGATTTTGTCAATATAGCAACGTGATCGCGTCGACCGTGTCACTCTCACCTCGTTTGACTCGGGAAGTAGAATATCGTTTGACTCGGAGCCATCGCCGCGGTTGAAGGCCGAAGCTCCGTCCGGGTGACCATTTAGGTATTCATGATCGGGTGGTACCATATGCGCCTGCCTCGGACTACTATGGTGATTGCCATGCATCGGATGGAAAAAAGGCGAGAGAGTGTGGTGGTCGAGCATCATGCGCGGAGATAGATGGAACCGTTCGTCCGAGGCAACTTTTGTCGAAACAGAAGGCTTGAATTTTGGTTCGCTCATGATTGCGATACTTGTTGCGAGTAGGACAACGTGGTAAGGTCATGTCACAGCTTCGTAACGTTGATTGGACACAAATAAGTATGTACTCCGAATGGACACAATTCGCCCAAAGGTAGGTTAAGTCCGCATGGGAAATGCCGAGGGGTCAGACCTTATTTCGTAAATACTTACGTTCTTCAACGTTGAATATTAAGAGTAGGTTTTACTAGATCCAATTTCCGACAACTCGGACGATGCCTAGGGCGAAAACTAATCGCGGAAGGCCCAAAAACATCAGCTGCCCGCGGTGCGGAAAGAGATTTCGTTCTGAGACTAATGTCCTTCAGCATATGAACCAGCCCGCAGGACTTTGCTATGCATTGAACTGGCATGAGGACCACTCGAAGACACTTTATCAGCTTCCCCAAGATTTGCCCTTCGATGTTGCTCCACCGGACACATCCCAGCAAGACCAATACCAGCGTCATGAATCGGACTTCCACCGTGTCCGGTCTGACTTGCCAGAGGATGTTGGAGGCTTCGTCGATGACTCGGACCCGGGTGACTTCGAAATGCAAGTTGAAGATACCCCTGATGCTGCTTCACAATCATTCACAGACATGTATCCTGGTTGCGCTACCTCCTACCCAGGTGGTGCTACATTCATGGATTCCTTCTGGCAAGACGCGCACTCCAGGGAACGGAGAGAGAATCTATTCTTCCCCTTCGCATCTAGGGAAGAGTGGCAATTTTCTTCATGGGTCATACGTTCGGGACTCAGTATGTCTGCGATTGATTATATGTTACGCCTGGACCTAGTAAGTCACTCAAGTTCGTTTCGTGAAATTTGCACGTCGTCTGACAGTGTTCGAAGATCAACGGGCTCTCACTTTCGTATCGAACCGCCAAAGAGCTTCGGGCGCGCGTGGAAGCTCTCCCATCAGGTCCGCAGTGGTTGTGTGAGCGGATGAAACCTGACTGTCCCACCAAGCGACCCGTTCACATATTCTATCGCTCACCCATCGAGTGTTTACAATCCCTTTTGAGTCATCCCCTGCTTTCTCCCCACATATCTTTTGTCCCACGGAAAGTCTGGACATCGGCCGCGCGAATTTGTCGTATATATGAGGATTGGTTGAGTGGGGATCGTGCATGGGCCATTCAGGTGCGTCACTTCGAATTACGACTAACATTTGGCACTCATCAACGATTATAGGATTCGCTCCCCGAAGGTGCAACGATGTTGGGGGTTATTCTTTCGTCAGATAAAACGAACATCTCGGTAATAAGTGGGAACCGCATGGCCTATCCACTACTCATTAGTCTCGCTAACATCGCCCCGGAGATCCGTTCCAAGATTTCAATGCACGCGTATCTACTTCTTGCGCTGCTCCCCATTCCGAAGTTCCTTCACAAAGTCGCCCGAGTCCGAAGTCTTTTGCATGACCGACTCATCCACCAAGCATTCAACAAGGTTTTAGCGCCGTTAAAAGTGGCTGCCACTGTCGGAATAATGATGAACGATCCTGTCGGTAACCTCAGGTACTCTTATACCCTCATAGCGGCCTATATTGGTGACACGCCGGAGCAATGTCTCATGGCGGGCACGAACCCGAAAGCATCTCCGCTTACGACAGCGACGTCCAAGAATTTTGGCGACCCATTTCTTCATGATCCACGTACCCGGTCGCATACTCTAGCCGCTATTCGCACCGCGCTTGCGAAGTGTCGTGCAGAGGATCATGAGACATTTGTCAAGATCTGCAAGACTCTTCACTTGAATGGGGTCATCGAGCCATGTTGGCTCGATTGGCCGCTTTCTTGCCCTTCCCAATTCCTTCACGTAGAGCCCCTCCATCATTTTCATCGCTTCTCCTGGGACCACGATGTAAAGTGGTGCATCGAAGTTGTAACACCTACAGAGATCGACTTCCGCTTTTCTCTCCTCCAACCTATGGTCGGGCACCGTGGGTTTGAAGACGGCATCTCAAACTTGAAGCAGGTCACTGGCCGCGATCACCGTGCCATTCAACGTTATATCATTGGTATCGTTTCTGGGGCACTTCCTCGCCGAGTACTCATCGCGATTCGTGCACTGGTCGACTTTCGCTATCTCGCGCAAGCTCCCGTTTTCTCTGAAGAATCACTCACCAAATTGACGACTACACTCCAACTTTTCCATGATAACAAGGATGCGATCGTGCAGGCTGGTGTTCGAAGCGCCTGGGAGATACCCAAGCTAGAATTACTGCAAAGCGTGGTTTCCAACATCCGACGTTCAGGGCCTGTCATGCAGTGGTCCGCTGATGCCACCGAGCACGCCCACGTCCAAGAGATCAAGGTCCCCGCTCGCTCAGGCAACAACCAAAACTACTACAATCAAATAGCTCGTCACCTCGATCGATCCGACAAGTGCTTTCGTTTCGACGTCGCTACATACATCGCAACACGCCATGGTGATAATTCCACTGAAGATGATGACGAAAACATGGACGAGCACGATGTTGATGTCGATTTTGATGCCAGCGCTCACATGAAGCTATCTCGAGCGTGTGTCAATTACTTTTCTATCGCTGATGCCCTCGCACGCGGATCCATCCCCGACGCTCCGATTCCACACCGTACCTTCTCCACCTCTACTACCGCATTCCATTTCTCAACAAAACCATCTCTTCGTATGACCGTTGATGAGGCTTCTGTCCTTTTTGGACTACCGGACCTTCGACCCGCGATATGGGAGTTTCTGCAACGTGTTCAGCAAGGTTCGAATCACCCCATCTCAGGTGTCACAAACCAGGACCTCCGTTGCCCACTTCCATTTGATCGTATCCAGGTTTGGTGCAAAGTACGACTCCAGCAACCCCTTTACCATGATGCGCGAAATGTAGATGCTCCGCAAACGCTAAGAGCATTTCCCCCCTCCAGCGATCACCCTGTTGGTTTGTACGATACGGTCATTCTAAGCTCGGGCCCGGATAGCGATTGGCCTCGGGGAGGCATTGAAGGTATGATCGCACACACTCGTCGACTCGTGCTGAACTAACACAAAACAATAGGCCACACGGTTGCGCAGTTGAGACTTATCTTCCGTCCATTGGGCTCCGACTATTTCGCTACTTATGTCCAACGATTCAACGTTGTTGCTCAGCAGGGAAATATAGGCAACGTACATCCTGCAACAGGGATGCATTTGCTCAGAAGGGCAGCGAAATCCAGCGGTGCGAGGATCGGAACCGTCGTCCCTATATCATGCATACGCTCCCCCGCTAATTTAATCCCAAACTTTGGTAAGGCGGCCCATCCCCGTTTGACGAGAGAGAATAGCTACGAGTTGTCCAACGATTTTTGGTTAAACAAGTACTGGACCAAAGAACTGTACTACGCATTGTCTATCTAGAGTACTAGTTGTGTCTAACCGAGCGGTGTTCTGCACGTGGTAGCCTAAGTGAGGTAATCGTATCGATCGATTGATAAGTCTGCCCGTCGCAAGGCATCCGCCCTCGCCAACCTCCCCCTCTGACCACTCACTTGGAATTCCTCAGTACTCGACAATTTGAAAATTAATATCCATGTTGAGAAGGGTATGTGCGGCTTCTCAGACACTAAACCCCGAACTTTCTTTGACGTTAAGTATTACTAAGCACTTCACGCCACTCTCGTTGTCCGCAGTGCGTAGTAGCTCACAGCATGTAGAAGTAGAACTTAATAATTGAACAACGAACAGCTAGCGAATATCCCAAGTCAAACACGTCGGCCTGTGGACGGCTACCGCGAATCCATGGACCCGAGAGTGCAGAAAGACACGGCAGCTGTCCGCTGGATACTTAATCAGCACGAGTCCAACCGATTTTTGCAAAATCTTTTCAGCGACAATAGACTTTCATTCTCTATCAGCAATGTTTTGAATCACCTTCAAGAGCAAGGGTTATGGGTGGCTGGCGATACCAACCATTGGCAAACTTTCCCAGAGCACTATTCGGAGGAAAACGTTGCAAAGTTCTTCAACCGAATCTTGGACAATCTTCCGGACAATATTGCTAGTCATTGCACGCGGTAACGTTTCGCTAACAATTTTCATTCCCTTCTCATTGTTTATAACTGCCTCTAGACGATGGACGGGGAAGGGAGCAAACAAGCCCTTGAACGGGTTCTCCGGTGCCACTCGAAAGCCGGACCTTATTCTCTGCGACAAATGCATCATCGATAAATGTGAAATCAAGAAAGAGCGCCCATTCGATCTCAGAACTGACGTGTACGTCGTCGGCGAAATGAAGAATAAGAACACCCCCGAAAACCTGAAAGCTTCGTTTATCGAACTCGCCGGGAAAGTCGTATTTCAACTCGAGAACCAGGATGGACGGTACGCAACGCCAGGTATTCAAATCTTGGGTACCGACGTAGTCCTCACATTCTTCGATCGCGGAGGGTCCATCTCTACTCATCCCCTCAATATCCATCAGTCCCCCACAGAGTTCCTGCGTATTCTATTAGGCGTCACGTTCGGTGATCAAACTGTGCTCGGTTTCGATCCTACAGTCTCTTCTGTCGTGGGTGGGAAAAAGGATATTCGAGTAGTGAGGGACGAAGAAAACCACATCATCTCGGTCGACCAGCTTCTCTTTGTTTCCGGGTCGTTACATGGTCGGGGAACTACTGTATGGAGTGGCACAGCCACCACTCTGCCCGGATTTGCCGGGAAAGAGGTTGTCGTTAAAGACTCCTTCGTGGACCCGCTACGACGCTACACAGAAGGAAAAATACTCGATATATTAGCGAGCAACAATATAGAAGGCGTTCCGATCCTCATTCACGAACAACAAGTTCAAATACCACACCCTCTGGATGGTGACCTCGTAAACCAATCGACACACATCCTTCGCTCGCTGGTTGCAGAACCCCTCCCCCCCCATTGCAAATATCATTTGCGGGTTCTATCCCGTCTAGTCACGACGCCGAAAGGGGACCCTATCTTCGAGTTTTCGTCACTCGCTGAACTACTTGTTGGGATTATCGATTGCTTGAGGGGTGAGTCACGCATCATGGTCAGTACAGAACTGCTCCTCACGAGTCGATAGCGCACCGTGATGCTTTTCAGACAGCGGGTGTACTTCATCGAGACGTCAGTTTATTTAACCTTCTATTCGTTATCATAACGACGGCCAACTTGGATCTCGAAGAACATGAGGGCACGGAATCAGCGGGGAGCCAGCGCACGATGGACTTTTTGGACGACTCGGAGCTGGAAGACAAAGAGCGCATCGAACTTGAGCAGAAAATCACGACGCGAATTGCTCGTCGCGGTCTCCTAGCCGATTGGGGATATTCCATTCCAAACCAAAGTCGTGGACCAAACGGACTTCGTGACATCCAGCTCTCCTCTTCAAACAGCTCGCCCACCGTTTATGTCCGGTCCCCTAGCAGTAACTCGGACACGAAGACAAAGTCACAAATTGAATTGAAATGCAAAGATAACGTCGTCATACCCCTGTTCAACGAGTCCCTCCCGGACGACTCCGACGTTCCTATTGATGCGAGCCCCCTCCACCGTACGGTATGTCCCGAATCATCTGGCTCACACTTCATTGTTCTGACACGTGCTAGGGAACATGGGCCTGGATGGCCGCGGAGCTGAGCTACAGAGTACCCGGAACGCCGGTGACGCATCAACCCCACCACGACTTGGAGTCGTTTTTCTACATCCTCGTTGCAATATGTCTCCTGTACGAGACCCCCTACGTCACCAAATCCCCGAAGAAACTTGCCGAATGCTTCGATCCACTCTTCGCGACTGCTCAGCCCAGCCTTGCCAAAACTCTCACTATCCAATCTGATATGGGTTGGACAGCGCTCATACTACCCCACATCTCGCCGTATTTCCAACCTCTTATCCCACTTCTCGCTAACTTAAGGGAAAGAATGATTTTGCCCATCAAACTGCAGAATGGTGTTGTCCAGACCAATCAAGATTTCACGCATCGTGACTTTATCGCTGCCATGGTCAAGACGCTCGCTTTACTCTCGGACAACAGCTGGAAGCCGCACAGTAATGAAGGCAGAGGTACTGAGCAGAGCCGCAGCGCCTCAAGTGCCGCGATCCTACCCGGCGAGGCCTCTATCATTCCCGAGCCGTTTGACACCACACGGTTTCTGTCCGAGGAAACCCTACTACATCCCACACAGATCCGAATGCCAGGGACATCTTCTGGGAGTGTTCGTTTCAAACGTCCCTTAGACAGCGGGGACTATGGGTCGAACCCGCCACGGAAGAAACGTAGTACTCAGTCAAGCAGCCAGCCTGTATAGTACCAAGTTTTCTTTTGAGCCACCGCTTCGTGATGTACGTATGTAAGCATTGTATGTAATGACAGGTTTCCTCCGCTCCCTATTTAAAAGTTGACATGCCGGCTGAACGGACGTCTCTACACCAACAACGATGGTTAGCAAGCGCAAAATCATCTACGAAGACGACGAGGACTGCGAGGACGCTGACGTCGATGTTAGAGATAAGAACGACAGCTGTTCTGCAAAGAGATCCCGGAGACAAGAAGAACTAGGTACGTGCATCCCTCCAATCCTTACTTTGGTCGACTTGTTCATAGCAATCAAAGTCATCGAACCTACTGGCAAACGACGTTCTGCGCGCTCTGGGAGAGGTAGTGGGGGTCGGTTGGCCCAGATGAAAACACTGGAGCGAATGCAAACGGAGCAGTTGAAGCGTCCTTCAAGGCTTGATATTGCTACGGAAGGAGAACCAATTAATCCTATGGCACCCTCATCCCGGGGCACCGGCGAACAAAGCTCCCACTTCCATCAACGAGTCGACTCCGAGTCTAACCCCCCGGACCATGCACCCTCTCGGTCGCCTCAGCCAGTCTTTTCATCGGCTGCACATGGCAAGTTTGGTTTCAGAATTCCTGTCCAGACCACATCTATGCTCAATACCCAGGCGCCTTCTCGAAATCGATTCCATGCTCTAGCATCGGCGTCTTCGTCCACATCTTCACGGGGCGCTTCCAGTTTTTCTGCTGGACCTTCGGGCCTCGGAGGTACTTTAACTCCACCGACTTCTCGCACATCGTCTCTCTGCTCTGCAGGCGAGCATACGCGTTCCGCACCTTCACGTACTTCTCAAGTCGGCGCTCGATTGTCCCAATTCGAAGCCTCTGGCGGGCGGGAAACTTCTTCTCAGGCGATGCGCTCCACGAGGTTAGAACGTACCACTTCGTTCTATGACTCAACTCTCGCTCTTAACCAAACTGGTCACGATACTCCTGCTGCGCCGAAGCCCTTTCAAGTTGGCGACGAGATTGATGAAACCTCTCCAAGCGATGACGACAGGTTTGCAGAAGAAATTCTTCACCGCCGTTGTATGTATTTCATTTCGTTCGGCGTATACATAGTAACTCTAAGAGGTTGTCCCCCTGGCAGCACCGCCGACATCATCGAGACAAAGTGCGTTGTCATCTTTGTAGAGTGCAATATTCTTATCTATTTTTTCTAGATGATGACGCATTGGCGGGACCTCGACCAGGTATGTTATCGTGTGTTCGCTCCGCACTCTAAATCCCACTTCTCGTAGATGACGACAATGGCGATGAGATGCGTTTCGATCGCGCAGACGTGCAACCGGAAGATAACGATCGAACCCTGGTCCGTCCGCGTCAACATCCGGCAAACCCATCTTCCACAGGTTCCCTTTCTCTCTATATCGTGTAATGATTTAATCGAATGATTCGACCGTGCAGGTGATCTGACCAATGATGTCCAAGAGGTTGAGGACGTCGTGAACGCGCATCGCAAACGTAATCGAGCACCCCGGTTACCCAGCAACTCGCAGTTGCTTGCAGCCAGGCAGCGACAAATTCCTACAACTACCCGGGTTGAAGTACGGGCACAAGAGACGCCAGTCGCAGAGATAGCTAATGTAGACGCTCCCACGGACACCAGCACACCGGTCGGGCCCGCAACAGAGGGTGCAGAACCATGGCAACTTCAATATTACGATCCATCTACCCGCGATGTCATCGAACGGGCGAAGCAATTTTCACACAGTGACGCTGCATCCATCAACGCTTTCCCGCTGCGTCCAGCTTTTAACAACAAGGCCATCGAATATATCGATGAAGCTATTGCCGAACGTCGAGCTCGACGCCTGCGCATTTCAGAGGGTAGGGATATTTGTCGTTAATGCAAGTCAATCTTAACAGACTGTTAAAGGTTGGTGGCCGCATCATGCATCTGGTATTATGAGACTAGTGAGTAGTTTTATGTGGCTAACGTAGTTGCTTACTACCGAACATGCTAGCTATGGGAAGATCTTGGGAATTGGCGGTCTGCGCTGAGGAAGAAGGCTCGGATATTCGTCACGCAGTGTTACCAGTGGGACCCCGAAAATCGTCGCGAGGAAAACATTGAGATCGCGAGGGATCTTTTGGGTAATGGTGGTTTGTTCTTAAAAGATGGTGTTGACGACGAGGTAACAAAAATCAGCTACCCATAATGACATCAGTTAATTTTGTCGTCAGGGACATGCCAACAATCTCGCCCATCCAGCGCTCGAGGGACTCATTGTCCACTATTTCTACACCGGTTCTACCTCGGTCGGCCAGCTATTCCCGGAAGTATTTTCTCCAGAGGTTCCAAGGGTTGCGGTAGCCATTGCCGCAACAGCCGTATGTTTTTCACGCCTACGCTGATGGCTGATATGTATTCGCTCACAAACGAACTTAGCTCAAGGTTGCACTTGACGAAATCGCTTCGGGTGTAGGCGAAGTGAACTTCCGGGTTGCTGCGTACTCGCCCGTTTATGTCGAAATCCTAGGTTTGATGAGCAAGTGCGACACCAGTCCCATTCATCGTGACAAAACACGATCCTTGCGCATCCGATGGGCGAAACTCGGAAGGTACGTGCTGTGTCGTATGGTTGACTTCGTCGACTTCTTCATACATTATCTGATCATACTATCCAGCAATGGTATGTCCCGGCTGGAGTCTAGTATGACATTTCAGAGTGGTTTCGATGTTGATCTTACCTGATGATTCTGCTCCGCTTTCGATCCTTGCGTGTTAGTTGCTATGACCATATTTAGACTTATGATTTGACGCATCTGTCAAATATTAAATATGATTAAGTTTGGTGCTACCCAGATCTGTCCAGGTGTCCTTTAGGTGTGCCAGAGTGACAGTTTAATCCAAAATAGAAGACATGTAGAATAGTATAGGCCAGGCTAGGGATCCTCAAACATATCTGTCTCTCTAGATCTGCCTCTGGTCTAATCCAAGGTAGAGAACTTATGGGACAGGCTATGACAGAATGGGACAAAGATAGATATGTTTGAAGATCCATAGTCTATGTATCTGTCTCCAGTCTAGTCCAAGCTAGAGAACTTGTGGGACAGTATAGGTCAGGCTATAGGATTTTTAGCTAGATCTAGCCAGTTAGGTACCTTACTGTCAATGTCTGTGCAATAGCCAATACTGTCCAGTTCTAGCTAGTAGAGAGTTAGTTTGCTGATG
>JBBPLL010000562.1:0-18712 GCA_038089755.1 Leccinellum rugosiceps | reverse complement strand
ACGCTAGTACAGGATACTTCCGACGCAAGACCGCGGGAATGCTTGAGACCAATGGTCATGCTGCTCAAGGAGCGGTGTGCTCGTCTCGCGATGCCCCGCGTACCCACCTTGCTTCTTGTACAGTGAATGCCGCTCTCACTGACTACAGTGACGAACAACTCGTTAGACGAGGCCTTACCCTACCACCGCACTCTCCGAATATTGTCCCGCGCATCAAAATTGAGCTGCAGTTCGTGACCGGTAAGAGTTCGACGATTTCTATATACCTAATCCTGAGTTTGATTCGTAGGTGCGTTACCTGTTACCCTGGTTGGCATGAATGCACAATATATGGAGTTCATTTCCCTGCCCACTTTTTCACTCAGCCTGAGTAATGCTTCGAGAAGCGTGTGTATTCAATGAGTCGCAAGCAAAAGTGAGTCAGATTCAAGAGAGTGAGCCACGCGATTAACTTCATTTTTGTCCCTTTTCGTTCGTGTCGACCAGGTTGATAAACCGCCCATTCGATGAAGACTTTGAAGATCGAATGACCACCTAGCACACGCCGTTCATTTTCTCCGTTGATCAGCCTACCCTGACATCATCGAGTCTGCTTGTTTCGCTCTGGGATGAGCTCGAGTGACAGTTGTTGTCATATCGGAACATCCAACCTACTATGCAGATAACTTTCTGCATCGACCGCCTATCCCCGTTACCCCACACACTGTCATGTAGAAGCTCGGCCTCAAACGTTCTATGGAGTTCAAGGTAGCCTGCAACCCGACGTGACCCCCGCTCGTATCCCTGTCATGGCAACGCACCCATTCGAGCTTCTGCTTGACAAGATCCTCGACAAGCATCCGCCCTAACGAACGATTCCGCTGCTTTTCTCATAGGTCAAAATGAAAGTATCCTTCCTCCGCGTTTCCTTACTCTGTCTACCCTTGAGAGTCTCAGTCTGTTCGCTATGACAGCAACAAATTAAATAAATCGATGCATCTGTCTCCGTAGTTCAAGATCCCAAGCCCGTTCCCCAAACCATCTTCCGCATGCTCGTCATGATACGCTCGCCATCATGTTCATACTGCTACCAAACGCGGGGTCACCTTCTGGTTGACAAGGTTTATCACGCAGATTTCGTCCTCGTTTCCTTTCTCGGTGTCCTTTTTCGACACATCACTGAAGCTCAGGATAACAGGTATTATTAGTTGTAGCATCATTTTGGCAATGTGGTACCAGTTCTACCATGACGGTTAGACGGCAAAATAGATGTAAACATCTAGCCCTGTCGCCTAGCATGAACTTACTACGCGCCTCACCACGATCACGTTCAACATTGTCAATTACGCCGTCACCCGCCGCACTGTGGGTGCATTCAATGTTTGTAGCCGGTATTCATTCTCGTTCCACCCTACCCTACGATGAGTTTTTTTTTTCTTTTACATAATCCGGCATCGTGTTCGCTGACTGTCGCGCTAGTATAAAATCCATCCTCGGCTAGTTTACGGAAGGTTGTACTCTACTGGAGGCAAACTATCTCTACTGAGCACGGACCTGCTAACTTGTTCAACGACAAACAATAGAATGGCACCCTCAGCCAAACCCACTGGTCCTCTCCCTTCTTCTCTACCGGAGCAACGCTCGCCTCGTCGATCCAAGCGGAATAACGCCGGTCACGGTGGTGCTCGGGAGCAGCTCGAGAAGGTTGCAGACGCAATTGATCAACCTCAGCAAGCGCCCAGACAGAGGTCAGTAGTTCCAGAGGATGTACCACCGAATCCTATGGCCCCCGCCCCTCGGCGTGCGAGGATGCCCTCTCGGAAAACAAAGGTTTGTCTTCACATTGTCAAATGGAGAGTTCTATTTATACGTTTAAATAGAACTCGAATGAAACCATGGCCGAAGACAGATCAGGTTTATCAGTTCGACCTGCCTTGGTATCACCTGAGCCTCAGCTTCACACGGCACCCGTGGGGTCCAGGTTTGGTTTTCGGGCGCCACCTTCATTCGTTGGGCCGCAATCCACGCATGACTACGAGCAACAAAGGATCGGGCACAAAGGGGGCTCACGAACTATGCCGGAAGGCAGCAGCTTAGGACAGCACCAGCCTAGTAGGCGCAACAGGGATGCAGTTCAAGGCACGCCAGTCAGCCCCCACACTGCTGGTCGTCGATCATATGCTGATACTTTACGATTGCCTTCTCCTCGTCGTCCTGTATTGCAATCTGCTGGTGCTGGTGCACCTCGTTCGGCTCCGCTCTCTACGATTGAGGAGCATCAAGGCGACCTTGCCCAGGGCGCATCCAGGCGTTCGAAAATACGCGATGTGTTTGGCGGTGCTAGCGATTCATCTTTGACCAGTGGTTCGGACATCGATTGTGAAGACTTACTTGACGACCCGAAGCCACGGAACAAGCACCCTGAGATGGATGGTGATGAACCCGAACCCCAGGCCAAAGAGAGTTCTTCCGCTGACAACGGCCGTCTCTACTATGGGTCTGAGGACGAAAACCGTTATGTTGATGATCCAGCCGACGTGAACATGGACGATGGGTTGCAGGGAGACGATCTTTACGCCAATGATGATCAAGACATGGGAATGGACGATAATCTGCAAGGGGGCGATCAGGAGTTCCCCAACAACCTGGATGAGCGTACGTTTAGCTTTCGTTATTTTTATTTTTATCCTGATTATCTCCCAGTGTTAGAGAAGTCTTCTGATGAAGACGACGAACAACAACAAGGTGGTGACCAGAATAGTCACGAACTCCAACATTCCTCCCGGCAGACTGTCCTGCCTCCGGCTGAGCGAAGATCGAGCCCTCCAGCCAGGATCGCAATGCCTTCCCGAAGTTCCTTAACAAACTCTCGTATCCAACGGCCCCGTCCTCTTGCTCGATTGCGTTCCTCACTCGAACCACGAGTCCCACGTACTAGCCATGCCCCTCCCAGATCATCGTCACAGTCTCAACAAACCCGGCGGCCCCAGACATCTCAACAGTCGCAACTACCACAGCCGCGCCAATCTCCAGAGCGTGACCGGCTGCAACGTGCTGATTCTAACCAGCGCCAGACTACATCACCTCGTGCTCGAGGTGGGAACAGGTCGGAACCATTCGCGGATGGTGAAGTAAGTGACTGTGCCATGATAGCTATCGCCAGCTTACACTTACTCCCAGGTCAGTATGGACCATGACGTAGTCAATCGTCACCACAAACGTAACCGTCGTCCGCGTTCTCCCTCTCCTACATACCTTCAGAGGGTTCGGAATGAGGACCGCCGCTATCAAAAGAAGTCGAAACACAGCGCGCGCGATCAAGGCGAGCAGGGGAACAACGCTGGGACCGAACAGACAGAGGGTTCCCAAGCTCTAACGCTGGTAACCCAAGATGAGTCTCGCGCTCCGTCTCGTCAAGGCGGTAAGTTCTCAAAGAGGCCTAAGGCTGAAATCGAGGTTCGCCCCACCACCATGGCTTTTTTTGCCCCTCTTTGGTGCAAACTTTTGGATGAGGCGAAGGCACTACTCCGCCTGCACCTCGTGACTGATGATCCGTTTCCCCCCCGCTTGATGGCCATTGCCAGTGATGGTATCTGTTCGGAGATCATCTTGGAACTGGTGATTAAGTATGAAGAGGAGGGGCTAAAACTTGAGGAAGGTGAGCTATCCCATCCTGCTGGTGCCATATGACATGGATCGTGACCACTATGTATAGGTTTTTACCCTGAACATGGGAAGGACATGGCGGCATTGGTAAGTTCGTACTCGTTGTAATGCTCAAGCTGACGGATAATTATTAGTTATACTCAGACACGCAGACGTTTCGTAGCGAAATCAAGAAAAGTGTTGCTAATAACGTTGTAGAAGACTACCAATTATTCCCGCCCGAAAACCTACAGAGCGAAACCGAACGGCTCGAGTTTATCAAGAACAAAGCGGCACAGCTTATTGACAATGCTCAATTCTTACGCGGGGCTCCTGATGCTTTGGTAAGTACAACCTTCAATTCCCTGTCGCGAACTGAACACTCTTCAGGGGAAAACCAGTAATTTTGCACATCCCGCTCTCAAGAAGGCCTGTATTGTTTGTTTTTATGGTTCGAACGATAAGGCGTTGCGTCAGTTTCCCGACTTACAGAATGCTGTCCCGGAGAGAGCACTACTGATCGTCGCAGCGATGGTATGTTACACTGTCATTAAAAACATGTTTCTGACATCTCCGCGTCGTTCCAGGTTCGTTTCACCCTGGAAATCTATGCAACACATGGGTTCAACAAGCGTACTCCCATCAGTGCGGAACAAATTGAAGGTTACTACAAAAACCTTTGCATGCTCCTGAATCAAGTCGCAGCTGATGCATACCATGGACCCAAGCTCGATAGAATGCTCTGTCAGTGGGCGAGCATCGGGATGTAAGTATTACTTTATATTTGATAAGTAATGCACTAATGCTATCTAAAGGACGGGACATAGTCAAAGCAATCCCGCCATCAACCCGCAAAACTGGATGGTTGTATTAGATTGACATTCCTGCGTCTGTCGACGAGTTGAATATATCGATTCTTCTTTTTCAGTAGCGACACAAATTAGAGCTGCCGCTGCGAGTAAGACTGCCTACCATGATCGAACAGACTGGACAGTTACTCTAGTCAGTAACAGTCCTGCACAGTGTACCAACAACCGTCAGTGCCGCCAGCCTTTCAACAGACTGGACAGTTATTCTGCTTGATCACAGTCCTGTACAGTGTACCGGCAATCGTCACAGCCGCGCCAGTCCTATGAGATTGGACAATTGTTATGCTCGGTACAGTCTCGCACAGTGTGCTGCAATCATCACAGTGCTGCCAGCCTATCACAGACCTGCACAGTGTACTGCAATTGTCACAGTGCACCACAGACTGGACAGTTGCTTTGCTCGGAAATAGTCCTGCACAGTGTACCGTAATCATTACATTGTCGCCAGCCTGTCACAAACTGGACAGTGCCACCAGTCTGTCACAGACCAGATAAATGCTTTAGCCCCGCACAGTGTACCGTAATCATTACAGCGCTGTGTCAGCCTATCGCAGACCGGACAGTTACTTTGCTTGGTAACAGTCTCACACAGCATGCCGGCAATTGTTACAGTGTTGCCAGCATGGCGGCGATCGTCGCTTCGGCAGAGTGCTGCCAGCTTTGACAGCGCTGACAGCATGACGGCAACCATTGTCCGGCACAGCTCTGTTAGTAATGCCAGCAATAGTCGGCTCGGCACAGGATTTTAGCACTGTCACAGTCCTGTTCGAAACTGTGACAGCACTGTGACAACAATAGACAGGGGGGGACCTTCCTGTGGTGCTGTAGTCCCTTGACAGTCTGTCACAGAGGTGTCAAGTACTGCACAATGATCAAGTGATTTACTGATGTTAACCTGGGACCGACTCGGACTGGTTCACCCGACTGTTTGAGCGGCATCGTTGGCCGGAGCACAAACGGTGAGCTTCCAACGTCTCTAATTTCCGAGGGTCCTTTCAGTTGTTGCATGCTGACCCCAGCACCGAACTCCTTCATCTGAATCACCAGGACTCTGGAGCCTTGGTGCCGTTTTCCTGAAGAGCGTCTACACGGTGTTCGATTTCGGCAATCAACAAGTCGGATTTGCGGCCCTTGTCTGATCATCGTGTTATCTGGATAGACGTGAAGGACTAGGTTCGCTCTGATAAATGAGATAATTGCGACGACATACATTGTGAGTAGAAACGTGGTCTTCAACATCCTAGAGAACTAGGCAAGACGAATTCAGATTGTTCATAATGATCAAGCTTTGCTGTGTGACCAGATGTCCTGCTTAGAGTGTCACGCTATGGAGGAACAGATCCATATCAGCCACGATGAGTTCAGTGGGAAATTACTTGGGCGAGGAACGCCGGTCCCTGAATTCACTTTTATCTCTTGTCAGGTCTTTGTACAGACCAAGCGACGTTCCCGCAACAAGAAGAACAGCCAATCTGCTTTGTGCATAAACCCCTTTCCATAGACAGCTCGGTCATGCACACGGACCTAGACTTGATTTCAGAGGTGAGGCGGCCTGTACCTAGGTAGGGAATCCGCCAGGTACTGTGTGAAGACCTTACGTCACTTTCTGTCCCTTACGTCGGAGCTTAAATTCACGTCAGCTTTCGATTGCTACTCATCAGAATTCGTTCAGACCCAAAATTAGAACGACTCCATCTTGAGTTTCAATGCCACTCCACTCCACTCCACTCCACTATGTATAACTCGGAGTGGTCTCAATTTAGAGAACAGGGCTGTTGTTCAGTATTCAGTAACGGTGGCTTCCCTCGTGCACTGCAATATGTCAAACAGCATCTGTCCCGATTGGGTATCCAGTGGGGTATTTATACTGGTTCTGGCGTCTCACGACAGGTGGGAGGAGTCACATACCATGTCAAGCGCTCTGGACCCGTTTCCACACAGCACACTACAGGGTAATTTACCCCCTCCGACATCCTACATGGTCGGCCGACTTCGAACGAATCCACTTGTACGTGCTCGGCACCTCGAAGGGCATCTCGCGCTCCTACACGCTTTTGATGCGCTACGACGTGATGTGGAATCAGGAGACTTATCTCGCTTCCCACCGGATGTGCGTATCATGGATGCGAGAACGCGTTGGGGGTGGTTCGTGAGTCTTGCGGTCGAAAGGTAAGCCATAAACACACTTCACTCCGCAAAACAGACAATTCAGGTTGTACGAAGGTTTGAGCGGTGGTGTAGTTGTGTTTGTGATGCGCGGATAGGCACTGTCGATGATACACTGCCTCCCATCGATGTCGTGATGGTATGGCATACATATCTTCTCAACCCGATGTATGTGAAAGAACCCGCATCCGAGACATGTTCGCTTATCGTTTGTGATAGTTGGTATGCAGAAGACACTCTGCGTGTGTCGACGCTCTCGGGTTTACCGAGGTATACAGACTATCTGGCTACTCATCTCGCAAGTGGTTTCCGGACGCTCTAAATAGTCATTCCTGACCGCGCACTTCGCAGGAGTCTCCCGAGCTTCTACTGACCAATTCACCACACCACAATCGCGTGCAATTCTGGAGTAACCGAACGATGACACCATATGACCCGTTTGATGCTGCGAGGGCAATAACAAGTATAATGCTTCAGTGTCCTCGTTGCGAGACCTGGACAGAGGTTCGTGAGTATCACTCATAATTAAATCTTCATTGTTGGAATGAATCACTGAGCCGTTACCTCAGCATTCCTCGCGCCGGATGGAAAGGGGTATGCGCAGAGTAGATTCGAGACCACCTGTTCTTCTTGTTATGGGAACATGACAAAGGAATTACTCGGCCTGTACAAGTTCGCAAAAGACCTCGCAAGAGACGAACGTGAAGGACCAGCGGCTTTCCTCGCGTGAGCGATTTTCCTCATAACTATGCTCACTGCCTACATGGCTGATATCAAATTATCCTTTTGTTTCATAGTGGGACACTTCATTCTCGAGAAGAGATTCAGGACACCAGCCCGGGCCGTGCATCAATGATCAAGGACAAAGCGAAATATTTCATGAAGGCTTATTTCAGTCGGTCTTCGGTTTCACGCAACGCGGTCAAAGTACGCGAGATTATGAAGGCATTGGAGCATGATCCTACCAGGTTTTCAAGAATGTTGAAGACTACGTTTCTACCCAGAATGTATGTCATCGCATCAGTCCTGCCAGCATCTCGTGAATATGTAATTCATCATTAGAGCGAACCGGATCCTTCACGCCTATTCAGATGACAGGTCGTTCTCAATAGAACTTGTCGGTGCTGTCCGTAATATTCCTTCTTATTTTTCGTTTCTGCGATCTTAGCAAATGATCAGGTCCTACGTCAAGGCTCATTTGTACAGAAGATGGTTGAGCTTGGTTGGACTCAGCCTGGGTTTCCTTCGGACGGAGACGGTGCAATCATCCTAGAGCACTGCGTAACCAGATACCATGCGTACGCATACAACCTAGCCGATTTGCCCTTCCACTCTCACCATGTGATTAGTTTTCTGAACCTTACGGCTGGTTCCCCCGAATCGTTCTTCGTCCCCACTCTCGACATTGACCTTGCGTGGCATACACACCAACTCATGGGCACTATATATCAAAGAGATTGCAAGGCCTTGGTAGGTCGCTATGTCGATCAGTGAGTACAAGCCCCCCGTTCTCGAACACCGTATGAACTCACACTTCGGGCTTTCCAGCGACGACAAAGTCGATGAAGATCATCTTGCAACGTCATTTGACCTCACTTGCCGTGCGTGGATGGTACGTCATACCTCTTGGCAAGGTTCAAGGATCCACTCGCATACTGACGCCAATTTTGTCTCTGCAGAGTCAATACAAAGTACCATACACCTACTGTGGGTGCCCACATCCAGGGACGACCTTTGGCCAGCGCCTCCGACGCGCTTTCGGAGGAGACAAGTCTGCGGACACGAATACGAGCGCAACGCTCCGCCCGCCAAACGAAGCAACCCCCGGTACGCACCCGAGCGACCACAACGCCGTGTTTCCTATGCATCTACATCGTTTGTCCATGCATGCGCGAGAACGTCGGCGGAAGAAGATCGAACGTCGACGATTGCGAGAGGCGCGCGAGGCTGCCAAAGAAGGCGGGGCATCCGGCAACCTTTCATCCAGGGCTGCCCTTGCGCAGCGGAGGACTAGCACGGCTCTCAATCATCCCGAGCCATTTTTGTATCCGGTCCCGTTGTATTTTATGCCCATCGGTGGGTGTGTTGCGGGTGTCGGGGGCGTCGTCGATGGGGGTTCCCCATGGGCTGGTGCGCAATGCGCTTTGGTACGTCGGATTGCCAGGGGGTTTCAATTTGGAGCTGATGTCTCGTTGATGCGGCGTCAAGGGTGCGGGCGGATGCGGCGGTGGTGGTGGTGGATTCAGCTGCGGTGTCGGCGGGGGTGGTTCAAGTTTTGGTGGAGGTGGTCCAAATTGCGGCGGGGGTGGGAGATGTGGGGGCGGGGGTGGATGTGGGGGTGGGGGAGGCGGAGGATGTGGGGGAGGTGGAGGCGGAGGCGGGTGTGGGGGAGGGTAAGTTCTCTTGACATATCAAGACAAGTTAGGCTAGTACCGGAGTTTGCCTTGTCTTCCCTAGCCGTTCGTGATTGCATCACGATTGTGATTGGACGACGGGCAGGAGGAATAAACTTTATTAAACGTCGGGCCTTCAACTCGTGCTTTGCCCACATCTTTCCTCAAGAGTATAAAAGTCCTGTCGTTTGCTGACGTTGCGATGTAAACCTCCACTCCACACGCTACTCCCAGTGTTTCAGTAGTATGGAGAATTTGGGGGCCCTGTTGGTCCTCGTGCCCGTAATCGGGGTCTTCGCGTATCGACAGTGGTGCGCAACAGCGGTCCCTGCGGGCTTCACACTTCCTCCCGGTCCGACGCCGCTGCCTATCCTTGGAAATGCGCTCGACGTTAGTAGCAGTACCCCGTGGCTAACGTATACGGCGTGGGCCGAGAAGTACGGTGAGTTCCTCACCTCTCTGAGCTTTGTTGCCCCCCTTGCCTAGTACTTTCATGAACCGCGCAATTCAGGTCCCCTCGTATACATTCGTTTGCTCGGCCGAGACGTGATTATTATCAATTCGGAGGAGGTTCTTCAGGAATTAGTCGAGAGACGGTCGTCAATATACAGTGACAGACCACGCTATGTGACAGGCGAGTTGTGAGTGCTTAATTTCCCATATTTTCGCGAGTGGTGGGACGCGCCGACTGGATCTAACATTTCTTGTGCTTTCTTTCTCTTCTTTCTATTTCATATCCATAGTTTCGGGCTCGGCTTAAGTTCAGGGTTCCTTACCTACGGCGACAAATGGCGGCTTCATCGGCGGTTGTTACACCAGACTTTCCGTGCCGCGGCTGTCGCTGAAAATATGCACCCTATCATGCTTCGAAAGCGACGATGGCTCATCCAAGCGATCGTCAATTCCCCAGATGACTGTCTAAATTTGCTCCACACGTGCGTAGCGTGTTATTCTAGCGCCTCTGTGATGGTCGCGAGTGATATGCTGACACTGCGTTTCGAATGAATTGGAATAGGCACATTATGTCCGTGATCATGGCCGTCGTGTATGGTTATGAGACACAGCCAAAGAACGATAGGCTTGTCCATGTGGTCGATCGGATGCTCTCCTTTGCAATCCGTGCGATGACACCCGAGAGAGAGGCTCTCGCGTCTACGTTTCCTATCGGTGCGTTCGACAACTACCTTGCTTACGACTTTTTTTTCTCCTTTGCTTTTTTTTTCCTATAATATCTGTCAGCGCCAATTTTACTCAAGTTGTCGATAGTGCAATATATCCCGACATGGATGCCTGGGTCGCAATTCAGACGTATCGGGTTACAGTGTAGAGCATATTGTGAGGAGATGCGCGAGGCACCGTTTGAGTACACGGTGAATGCGATTGTGAGTCAAATTGCACTCACGTTTGGTGCCCTCACTTAATTTTGCTATATAGGAATCGGGAAACGCGCCGTTTTCAATGGCCGCTGACCTGCTGTCACACTATGGGCCGCGAGATGACGACGGTCACACGATACGTGAGGCTATCAAGAATACTACATGGACAGTGTTTGGAGGTCTGGTCATTACACTCTTGATTTCATCCTCCACTGATGTCTCTTTATTGTCATAGCTGCATCTGGCACGGTATGCAAACCCAAACTCCTTCCCACATTCGACTTGGTTACTGAACGGACATCAGACAGATGCAACGATTCTATGCTTCATTCTTGCGATGGTGCTCTACCCCGACGTCCAACGACGTGCTCAGGCGGAGATCGATGAAGTCATTGGAATGGATCGATTGCCTGATTTTGGGGACAGGCCATCCTTGCCGTATGCCAATGCAGTACTTCGGGAACTATGGCGCTGGCATACACCTAGTCCCTTGGGTATATCTTTGGTGTTGCTTTCTCCGGACGTATAGACTGATTGGAGCATCAACCGGGAATCTCCAGGGGTGCCGCACGCGACGAGCCGACCCGATGTATACAAGGGGTACTATATTCCGAAAGGTAGACTTAATCTGCCTGTACTTAAAGCGGCGGTTGATTTTCCCATACTGCTTCATAGGCACCATGGTCATGATCAATGTTTGGTGAGTCCAATGGCCATCAACCTCTCCTTCTGATCCAACACGGTGTTTGATCGCGCAGGGCTATGACTCGCGCTGAAAAGTATCCAGACCCCGACACGTTTCGTCCTGAACGGTTCCTCTCCGAATCCGGAACCTTGACGAGCGATGAGGTTCAGTTTTCGTTCGGCGCCGGACGACGGATATGCGTAGGAAGACATTTCGCGGATGCGAACGGCTGGTTGACGATTATCACGCTACTATCGTGTTTCGAGTTTAGCAAGGTAGCGGAAGGGTGGGGGATCAAGGACGTGGAGTGGACGAGTGGGATTACTGTGTGAGTGTCTCTCAGACTGTCGTAGTCTTTCCGCTTGACCGAGGGTATGTTTATCCACACACATCTGTAGATCGCCCTGCCCGTTCCCGTTCAAGATCACGGCTAGAGATCGAGCAAAGGTGACTTCTGTAGCCGAAGGATAGTTAAGGGGAGGCAACGGAGATTGGCTTGCGATTACGGCCTTTTTTTGAGGGTTGAGAACTACCAAGCCAGTAGTAGCACACTACGCCACTGGCGGAGACTGTTCTATGTACGTACATATGCCACAGAAGTTTATATATGCTTTCTATATGGACTTTCGGCCGCATTAGTAAAACAATCTAGAGCGTAGGTTGGAAACTATAACTCAAATAGTCTACCTTCTAGAATTCTTCCAAGGGCTTCAACTACATAAGCACTTTTGAATTGCAGGCAAAGCTGCCAAGCAGCAGGCTTGGTAACCTGATTCACAACCATGTCGGACTCCATACTAAGATCGACTCGGACTTCGGCTGGAGCGGCGAAAGTACTCATTGTTATGACCAACGATACAACTCCGACGATCCAAGTTCTTGCACAAAGTTACTCCCTGGACTCATATTCCCGATTCAACTTCGGTCATTCCGCTCTCGGCTAGCCTTATTTACATAACATCGCGTTGGCAAGCGCAGCAGCAGCGGTGTGAGGCCGCCTGCCAGGATCACCCCAATTTTTTTCCTACGGCCGATCAGAAACTTGGCAATGCATATGAAGAATGTGTACGCGCGATTCGCGAGCGTTGCGTGTGCAAACTGGGCTCATTCCGATCCCCTCGGATTTTTTGACTTACACTTTTCGCTGGTGGTTGGTTCCTTGCCTTGAGACTCAAATGGACAACATAGTCGGTGCCTTGCTGGTGCTCGTACCCTTCGTAGGGGCCTTTGCATGTTATCAACGCTGGAAGACGGTGGTCCCTGTTGGGTTGACTCTCCCTCCTGGTCCACCCCCACTACCCATCCTTGGGAGCGCGCTCGACATCAGTCGCAGCGCACCATGGCTGACGTACACGGCCTGGGCCGACCAGTATGGTGAGTTCTCCGTTCTCTCTGTGTCCTTGGCTCGCCCTCGCCCGCACGGTCCGGTGTCTTGCGAAGAAGTTTGAAATGAAATGAACGCTTCCGCGATGCAGGCCCTCTCGTCTATGTCCGTCTGCTAGGTCGAGACGTGATCATCATCAACTCGGAGGAGCTCTTTCAGGAGCTGATTGAGAAACGGTCGTCGATATACAACGAAAGACCGCGATATGTGACCAACGGGTTGTGCGTGGCGTTCGGTTCGACCGGGACGAGTATTGATGTTTGTTTTGCATGTCTTTTTTCCCTCTAATCCTTTCCCCTGTGCACTCCCCACAGCTATGGTGTCTGTTTTGACTCGGGGTTTCTTCCCTACGGCGACGCGTGGCAATTCCATCGGCGGTTGTTGCACCAGACTCTCCAGTCCGCAGCCCTCCCGGACAAGATGCACCCAATCATGCTTTGCAAGCGGCGACAACTCATCAAGGCGATCGTAGATTCACCAGACTCATGTTTAAAACTACTCCATACGTGCGTATAGTTGCGTCGTCGTCATCATGATCCATCCCTCCTCCCATCTATCTCTTTTTTCGTTTTTCCCGACGTGGTCACCTAATCTTTTTCTTCGATAGACATGCTACATCGGTAACCATGGCTGCCGTATACGGCTATGAGACGCAACCGCAAAACGACCGGCTCGTGCAAGTTGTCGATCGGATACTCAAGTTTACGATGCATGCAATGACGCCGGGGAGGGAGGCGCTCGCGTCGACGTTTCCCACCAGTGCGTGTCCGATGTTATTCTCGAGATTTGCTTTGTGGTTTACCTGTGCCATTTACCATTGTGCACCCATTGCTTATTGCCTGCTTGGGTCGTGTTCGATACATAGCACAGTACATCTCGACATGGATGCTCGGGTCGCGGTATAGACGCGACAAATTGCGGTGTCGGGAGTATTGTAAGGAGATGCTTGAAGTTCCGTTCGAGTGTACAACGGACGCAATTGTAAGTCGAACTTTATCGCGCGTCTTTTCGTGTTTTGGTATTCCTGACCTGTTAGTTTTTGTAGGCATCGGGTCATGCACCGTCTTCGATGGTTACCGATTTGCTATCGCAATACGCGGGACGTGAGGACGTTGACGTGATAAGAGAAGCCGTGAAGCGGTCCGCGTCGTCTGTATTCGGAGGTCAGGACCTTGCACTCCCCTCTTTCAACGTCTGGTAGCTGACGACTCCCCCACTCACAGCTGCATCTGGCACGGTAAGCTCGAGGTTTCATGTCCATAATATCCCATGTCGACGTTACGATGACAATGGCCGATGTCGAACGCTGACCCTGGTACCCGCTCGCTTTTCAGACGGACATGGCGCTCCGGTGCTTCCTGCTCGCGATGGTGCTCTATCCCGACGTACAGCGGCGCGCCCGAGAGGAGATCGATGGGGTCGTGGGCCCGGATCGGTTGCCTAACTTTGCGGACCGACCGGCCCTGACATATGTGGAAGCATTGCTGAGGGAGGTGTGGAGATGGAGGCCAACGAATCCATTGAGTGCGCTCATTTTCTTCCTTTTGTTGTTCTATGCTGCTTGACAAGGAAACGACATAGGCGTGCCACACGTGACGAACCAGGAGGATGTGTATAAAGGGTTGTATATTCCACAAGGTAGGGCAGCTCTTTTTCTGTTCGTCGTTGAGGGGAGCTTGCATTGACGTCCGCTTGCGCATCACAAGGCGCCACGGTCCTCGTCAACATTTGGTGCGTTCCTCGGTTTGTTCGGAGACCGCCTTCGCTAACCTGCGTCGGACACTTTCATCGTGATCCCCGTTGCAGGGCCATGAGCCGCTGTCCGAACAAGTATCCCAACCCTGACGAGTTCCGGCCCGAACGCTTCATCCGCTCCTCTCAGCCCGAGTCCGGGATTGAGACTCAAATCGAAACCACCACGATCAACGCCCTACCAACACCTCCCCCGACTCCGAAGAAGGTCCCAGCACGGCCAAATCGGCAGACGCAGACGCTAACGGACGACAAGGTCCTGTTTGCGTTCGGCGGTGGTCGGCGGATGTGCTTGGGTCGGCACTTTGCGGACGCGACGGTGTGGTCGACGATCGTGACGCTCTTGGCATGTTTCGAGTTCTCTAGAGGGGAGGAGCCTGGGGAGAGGTGGAGAGAAGGATGGCGTGTCGAGGACGTGGAGTGGATAAACGGGGTCGCTGTGTGAGTTGATTTTGATTTACTCGTTTACTTTACTGACGAATAGAACTGCTCTGCAGATCGCCCTGTCCGTTCCCGGTAAAGGTGATGATAAGGGATCGTGCGAAAGTGGTGGCGGACGAAGCATGAAGATGAAGTCAACCCACGAATATTACATATAGCACTCTCGTTTCCTTCATCTGAGGTCAAGGTGGATCGGTAGGTGGGATGTACCCAGCGGTGCAGAGTTCATACTGTACGTGTCGTGGCATGTCGATCTCGCAAGTTCGTTTCGTTGTTGTCATATTGGCACGCTCGAGAATGGCCCACATGTGATCGTAATGATTGGAAGGTCGAGATGACGGTGTGCAAGAGCTGTTGTGTAAATAAATAAAAAACTGCCAGATCGTCGCTGTTATAAACAGTTGTTAGAAAGTCACGCTGACTTTTATACTGAGCCCTATTACTCACATTGTTGCACTAGGGTGAGGGAAGGATGTTATAAAAGATGCTGCAGCGTAGTGGCGGCTGCGAAGACTGTTGCGACGGGGCACTGACAATAGCTTGAGGCGTCCGCAATGATCTCATCATGGCGTATCCTTTGTTATGGACTCGGATATCTATCCTCTTTGATGCGCGTCCTGAATTTGGCCTAAAAGCCAACCTCTGCGCATGAGTAGTCCGTCAGCGCTTCAGCACTATGCCACTCCCAGAACACGCCTTCGTCCATGATCACTCTGCGAGAGAGCAGAGAAAGACGGGGAATCTGAGACATAGTTCCCGAGACAGATTGAATGAGCTATACTAAGAACACTGCGGGAGTGAGAAGGAATGGGACGCGGAGCTATCCGGTGTGAGACTATTTGGGGAATTGTACGTTGACTGGCTAGACTGGTGACCAGAAGTGCAGAGGCGAAGCATTCCGTCGATAGACGCCTTTGCACCACAACGAAATTATTTACCAGTCCGTCTACGGAATGCTTCGCCTCAGCGCTTCCTCTTTTGGACGGACCAGTCACCAGTCTAGGGCCAATCGAGATGCGAGGGGGCAAGGGCGGAAGGCAAGATTTTCGGAGTGCGGTGACTGGGAGATCTGAGACGCCCCAGAGTAAGCGCTCGGAACCAGCATCGTGTGCAAGAGGATTAGCGGAAGAGAAAAGAAGGGTATAAATCTATACTCGCATAATTACAGCTTCTACATTTCAAGCCGCCATTCAGAGTTGGATGGAACTCGGGACACAACAGTAGCAACTTCTGCGCCATGTTGTCCCAACTCAACACGAGAGGGAGGAAAACACGGTATACGTGCAAACTGCTACATATGTATGTCTTGCCGTGATGTGAATAGGTTTGTTTCAGACCGTATACAAACACAGGAAGGAGACGGAAGGGAGATACTATTCCGCAATTATCATACGGAGTGAATTTTCTCAAAGCATTCCTCGAGAGCGCGCATATGCATCCGTCCCTTTCATAATAGGTACTGCATCATCCATCAGTTCTCATTTTCGCGGTCCATATCCTCTATAACGTCGAACGTGCCTCGTACCGGTGGTTCCATCTTCCGGATGACTAGTGTCGTTGAAGGGAGTATGCGAACATGCATGTGTGGTGAGCGTGTATCAAGTCTGTGCGGACGCCAAGTCCCCTGATGGTGTTCAATGGTTAATACATTTGGAGCACGCGATCGGAAGGAGGATGAACGGACGGGTGGTATGAAAGAGTCGCCCCTTGAGCATGCGGCCAGTCAGAGTTGGTCTATAACTCGGGGAATCGCGTTGCAAGCTCAATTCTGCGAGACAACAATCAGATAGTGAGGCTGGGGCATAGCTTCATGGAGAACACCTGACCAAAAATGTCGAAACTAGATGAGTGAAACTGACCTCGGAATCCTTGACGGATGAGTGGGCTATCTTTGTATAGGGCGTGAACCACAATGTGATGGCACGTACGCACAAAGGTGAACATGGTCCGGATGAAATCGAGCGCCCAGGAGTCACTGTAACTGCGTGAGAGTGGACTAGCGTACACGTGTATGCCAGGTGATCAAGGCGCACCGAGACTGAACAACCAGACATTCTCTTTGTACTTGAACCTGACCCAGTATGTTTTCCGAGTGGTGGTCAAGGAAGGGGAATGGTGAGTAGTATCCAGGCAAGGTCATCAATGAACAGCACCGACAGGAGTAACAGAGTGGAATTGGGTCGAAAGTTCCACCTCCAATGTCCCAAATCCAATCGAAATCGCTGTTCAAGGAAAGATATGTTCGGTTGCTTTTCTTGCTGATGGGGAGCATCTTGTGAACGGGGGATATAAACCAAAGATTCAACAATGGCGAGTGAAGGATGGAAAGGAGGTGGGCAAGCCAAAGGACACTTGGAGTTCAATTATGGATCTGGGAGTCACGCAAGATGGCAAGTGGATCGTGGGTGGGATGTGGAGTGGTCAAGTGAGCGTCTGGGATGCAACGAGCCTCGAGAAGGTGAACGAGCTCAAACTACACAACCATGACATACGTGCGGTGGACATCACATCCGATGGAACAAAAATCGCAACCGGATCGAATGACAAGACACTCAGTGTCTGGTCGTTTCCCACTGGTGAGCGACTCCTTGGCCCATTCAAACACAACGACGGCGTGGCTGCGGTAAAATTCTCTCCTGATGGGCGACTCATCGCTACTGCCACATTCACTCAAGGCTCTGTTCGCGTCTACGACAGCAGCGACGGCGGCCTCATCGCAGGCTTTCTAATTCGGGTCGGCTCGGATATTAACAGATCCCTCGCATGGGCAAACGACTCCAACCGCCTCTTTGCCTTGTCCGCAGACGGCAACATTCACTGTCTCGATGTGTCCACAAAGAAGACGCTCGCAAAATGGTGCATTCACAGCGACGACAGACCAGGTTGTATCGCACTGACATGCAACGACACGGTCATCACAGCCTCCGCTAATTCGTCGCTCTCACTCTGGGACACCAAGACACATCAACAAATTGGGACTGTCATCCAGCACTCCCATTTCATCCAGTCCATGGTTATCTCACCAAGCAACAACATTGCGATCGCTGGAGACAACGTAATCACGCTGCGGAATCTCTATGACATTCTTCCCTCACCCTATCGTGACAATGTGAGTAACGCTGCTCGTGTAAGGCCACGTCCTTATTGGTTTGTCCTTTCCACAGATACTCCTGGAGCGCGAAATCCGTCGCTTAAAGACCGAGAAACCGGATATTTACGATATGGTCGTAACTCTCCGTGCTAGGGATGCGCATCAAAGTGTGCTTATTATCTGGATGACTCCACTGTGCTGATATACGTTTCCACCAGAGGACGATGTAACGAATCTAGAGAAAACTGTTCAAGAACTCCGTTCCCAGCTTGTTACATCGAACGAGGAAAAGACAGGCCTCAATGAAATGATGAAGTCTCTTCGTGCACAGAATGAAACCTCAAGTGCGTTCTTCTCCTTCCACCCCACGTCATTTCCCACTTATTAGATCGCAAAATCACCCATCTCGACGAATCAGACAAGGAGCTCCGCAACATGCTTGTCGCATCTCAAGGCTCACTCGATCGATTGACTAAAACCATCAGAGCACTACGCGCTGAAGTTGACCTACCCAAAAAGAGCTCAGGCGCGTTTGAATATTCTCCACCGATGACACGCTAACTCTATTTCAGGATCCATTGCGCTCAACGAGCTCGAGCTTACCATCCAACAACTTGGCAACCAATACGCCACATGCAAATGTGCCCTCCGTGCATATGACGAGAAGCACAAGTGCGAATCATTGTACGCCGACGGTCGCATATATGATGCTGTACGGCATATCACGAACGCGATGGCTGAGAATCTGTGGGATAACGAACTGGTCATGGATTGGCTGAAAGGTGAGCTTGCGCGTCTTGTCCTAGAATATCATATTCGATCGCCTCCATCAGTATTCGTGCACCGATGCGTATCAAGGCTTCAGGAGATCGGAGATAAGGCGTCAGGTTCCAATAAACACGACGAAGCCCTTTCGGCTTACTCTACTGTC
>JBBPLL010000561.1:0-18759 GCA_038089755.1 Leccinellum rugosiceps | reverse complement strand
GTGAGCCCACCTCGAGCTGTTCGTCTGCCGTAGGCTCCGGGACGGCGTCAGATGCGCCATTGGCAACGGAATGAGGACTTGCGCCAACTCCAGGAGAAGTAACGACCCGTTTTTTCGGTTGTGCAGCGAGCTCAGCGTCGTCTGCAAGGGGTCGTTTCCTCGACTCCATCGTCGCATAGAGACAAGTTGCAGTCAACTCTAACACAAAGTAATTTAAAACTCCGATACCCTCGTCAGAAATTGGCGACTATCTGCAGCTCGAGCGACTTCTCCTCGTCCAATTCTACTATTTCACAGTCTGCCTTGTCCCCGTTTCCGATTTGTGTCTCGACACACGTGAAATCCATCGGCTACTCGGTCACATCGTCAATCAGTACACATACCAAGCAATCAGCCTTACCTTGTCCAAGACCGTCATCGGTTGGTCTATCCGAGCGGTCAGCCTAGCGAACCGCGTACGACCAAGCATCATGACAACACTTACGCCAGACACCCGTACCGTACACCACACCCTGTCCAGCGCTCGCTATGAACGCCTTTATCGTCCGTACATCCGGCCTATCATCCTCTCCATTCAATGCCACTACCACCAAGTACCTCCTTCCCGGCTCCTTGATCGCTTCATCCCCTTCGATGCCCCCACCCCCCATTGGCAAAAAGGCCTGGTTCGTATACGGATGCCGTTCCAAGACAGCTAACCTGAGACGACCATTCTCGACGGTCGCCGGCTGACATCGGTACACTGACAGCCCGGATGTAGCACCCATCCCATCAGGATACATCGATCGCAGGAGGGCGAGCTTGTGGAATTTGCTTGCCGTACCACCGTTGGCGGGGGTGATTTTAGTACCGCGCGGGGCGGCTGTATGATCGCCGTACGCTTGAATAACCTGTCCATACGACGCAAATGCCTCATGTGTCAGTGGTAAAACAGGAATGACGCGCTTTTTGGTCTCCGCGTCAATGATCTTCTCCACATCCCGTGTGGAGTGCTCCTCCTTATCCACAACACCTTGCCCTGATACAACTGCGGGCGCATCCTGACTAAGACTCGCCACTCCCCTTGTCCCGGTGATCCTCACTCGTTTGATCCCACCGTCTGGATAGATCGTGACCTTTACATGGCTAAACACATCCTCCGGGTTCACCTCCAGATGGAAAAAGTGTCTCCGGTGCGGCCCCAACTGGACCCGGGATAGAATTGGGACCCAGAGTTCACTGTCACTCTTCGGGACATCCTCTGCTGTACGGCATCCATGTAACTCACAGCTCTCTGGAAAATTGCCCTTGAAATGGGCCGTATCGATTTCGGCAACTTGCGGTCTCCCAGGAGCACCCCTGTAACAAAATAGGATGAGAGATATCGTTCACTGGTTAGTGGTCCAAGAGGAAAACTCTCACAGTTGTATGATCACCCAGTCCTTATGCCCTTTCTGCCGACTTCTTTTACTCTCCCATCCATCACCCATATCCTTGCCTACAACGTAATTTTTCGTACGAACACGTTTGAGCCAGCAAAATCCAGCCTCACCTCGTCCGGGTAAAATCAAGTTCGACCCCACTCCGAAATGTTGATCAGACGTATATACGACTCGGCCTCCCGCAAAGACATGCGCCAGATCAAATGGCATCAGGTCGTCGGCCGGTTGGACGGGTGCAACGTGACCGTAGACCCTGAAGCGTGCCTGCAACAGCACCGTTCGTGTCACCTACTCGGTATGACTATCAACCATTGCTTACGATGCCACCATCAGGATACATGTTGAGTCTGACATGGCTGAATCGCGTGGTGTCGGGGATCTTGAATAAATGTCGAGAAGACGGTCCAAGAGGGACTTTCTGGAGAATCTCTGTCCACTGAGGAAAGAAACACACAGGCGTTGTCAGTTTGGAAGGAATATCATACACAAACCCTCGGCGTGCATACCGTTGCACCTGCCAGGTCCGAATCTGAATCGGGTGTAAGGAGCGCATCGACCGAAACTTCGGGTGCTTCGTTTCCTGTGATCCATCAGTAACATGAACGCGAATGTTTCCAAAAAAAAAAAAAGACTAACCATTGAAATGAGAGGTATCAATATCAAAGCCTACGATCGTGCCAGTTGTGCCAAGGCGGATGATACACCTTCATACATTCATGATCGTTATCGTTGACGATACTATAACATCGCCACGCACCAATCAAACGTTGGATTGTGCCTCATAGACTCCCATCCACTATACAACGCCCCATTGGGACCGAACTGCCCTTTGAGACTCGATGCAGGCTAGATCAAGATTTCATCAATCGAATCGTGATTGAAGATCAAACTGGAACGCAGACGAGAGTAGCACGGAACGACATGGGCAGAGCTTACCTCAACGAGGAGAAGATGAGAGGCTGCGGCGAAAAACTCGTCAGAAACGTTGATGACCTTTCCGCCGAGCGCTTCACTCGAAAGCTCTAGACAAGTAAAGGGGAAATTGGTAAATAGTTGATGCAATAGGCAACAGCGCTCACCCGTCGTCTGGCCAAACGTCGTCTCAAAGGCATCGAGGGTGATTAGCTGATAAGACATTGATGTTGGATTGGATATCGGCGTGGTTCGTCGTTCGGCGATGGGTTGTCGTACTATCGAGTCGGACTCCGGGTGATAGCCGAATTCATCCCGGTTTCTCCGCCGATCGGAAGCTGTCAAGATTTAACAGGTTCGTTCGCGCGAGCCCCGCACCCAACGGGTCTGGGTGCTCATGCTCAAGAACCCGTAGAAACAACAGAAACTCGAATCGATCGCTCGATCGGTTCCAGCACCAACGCAGAGTTCGACGAGCCAGACTGGGAACGTAAGTACTACGTCCTGCTGGCACGCCCTAGGCTGGGGATGTTTAATTAATTAGATGATAGCATCGCGATTTCATGATTATCCCAGGATTTCAAAGTCTTGCTTCTGAAGTCGCGTTGAATATGTATACCAGGTGAGTCATCGAACAAATGCAAAAGTTTGATCACCTTGACGACGCTGAGTTTTGTTCTCTGACCTCAGCGTGAACGAGGTATTCAGGATCGTGCCGTCTCCTTGGCTTGGGGATTCTGAAATAGCTTCTTTTTCTGGAAAAACCAACCAAATGTCTCCGTGTTTCAAGAGACACTCCACACGTTCAAACGTCCATGCTCTTTGGTGTCTGCCTACCTTCAGTCGACGCCAATATCGATTCCTGTGCTTCATCGGGGATTCAACAAGCCTTTTGACTTCAAATTGCACAAGGTGGCATATGAAACAAGTGTTGGCGCAAACCATCCTGGGAATGTCGAACAACACTACGACCTCTCGCCACGTCCATCGTGGAACGGAACTTGGATACCGAAATCAAATTTGACTGTCCACTTGGTCAATTGAAATTTTACGTTGTCAAGTCAAGGTTTCGAGACCAACGACGCGCAAGACTTGCTAGACAACTAGCTCCCGGGTCGGATCTTTAGCTAACTTTTTTGAGAAATTCGTCACTTCATCCAACGCTCACTTTCAACGGTAGGCTAACCGTCAAATCGTTTCACTGAATCCTCCAAGTGGGGCCGGGGCCGTATGGGATTCGGACCTCATTCGCGTCAAATTGACGCCACGGAACAATGCTCATAGATCAAACCCACCATCCTTCTAGTTACGCCCGAGAACCTCGCTCGAAATCGACTTTCCAACGGTATCCTATGACCATGCACGTTTTATCCCCTTCCATTAATTTACTCCACCGCGTCTGCTCCGCCGTCAATCATTCTGTGAAGGTCACTTCCAAACTTGTCCGAACATCGGCTACGAGTTGCGTTCTCCGCGGTATCAGCCCTGATCGAAGGCATGTTTCTGAGGCGTGAGGTTTTACTTGAAATGAACCATGACACGGCGTGGTAATAGTCGCCTGGCTACTTTCCCTACAATGGTAGGGTAAAGGCCCCGTGCGGAATTGCTGCAGCTTGTAGAATCTCTTCATCAGCATGCAGTCGGACCGATGAATTTTGACGCTCTGGAGACAAGACATCCCCAATGTGATGACACCGCGCGGCCCATCTCCTGGCTGATCTCGTGCGCTCCTCAGGAAATCGTACTCGTTAAGTTATGACCCTCATTGTTCCGTCGGTACGTCCATATCCATACCTCGACACGCGACGGACTGTGCCCCCTCCACTCACCTCGACTCCGAACACACTGCATGACATATTGTTCCTAGGTATACATGTATTGTCAAACGCCCCTTCGTCCAGCAGTGGCCCAGTGATGAGCGCCCACAACGGCCACTTTCGTTGAATTAATTGGACTGGCAAACATCGTGATCCACAGCATTCCAAAAATCGGGCTTTGTCACAATGTCTCATCCGCTGCCTAGGACAACCTACGTTGTGGAATGACCGACCGCTCCTCTTCTCAAGCTCCATCCATTTTCACAGCACCAAGAGATCGAGAGAAAATTGTATCCACACAAACACACTTCAGTAAGTTGTAGCTGCACCGCAAGGATACGAACCAAACTCGAATTCGAACGCGGTGTATGGAACCCTTCCGCGGGCCTGTACTCACCGTCATTTGCCCAGGCCCACTCAATCTAATCCAAGTCCCATCCGGTTGCTACCCCCATCGAAGTCATTGGATTCTAACGTGGCAAACCCGGTCGGGACGAATCCTCACGGTCTTACATGCTCTTTGTCCGCACTGCGCCTTCTGCCGCCACCATCACCACCATGGCACCACCACTCCACCTCCGCCGCCTCCTGTCCCTCTAGGCACGGGCTTGGCCTGAGTACGGCACACACACAACCGTGCCTGGACCGCTTTCCCAAGCCGCCAACCTCCCACGGAGACTTTTACGAGCTCGTGGGCACGCCCGACACCTGTACCGCGCAGTTTCTACTCAACGTTCGCCGACCGGCGCGGGACGCTCGTGATTAGGTGGGTGAGCCCGGGACAACCGCACGTGTTTAAACGGGTCATGAGGTAGGTGCAGGTGTGGCGGCATAGACCGGACTTGGGGGTGTCAACATTGGGTGTATGACGTGGTGAGAGCCAAGAGGGGAGCTATCAGGGGTTGTTCATGGACGGAGCAATGTTGGGGGGGTCGCAAAAATATATGGGGATGTTGCTAGAAGTTTGGAAGAATCTAAAGAGAAGGGAGCGTAATTGGATTAGGGGGCGGTGATCAGGGATGGAGAAGGAGAAGATTGGTTTTTCATCCACTAGATCGTACCGCTATAGCAACAATTGAAACACTTCGTCGGACGTGTAACGGTCCCGAAGGAACAGTAGGGTAATAGTGTCCGTGACGATAATCACGTCGAACATAAACGAACCCCAGGAGCATCGTTTGAACTTTGAACTGTCCAATCGTGACACGCGTGCATAGTCGACCTTCCTGAAATACTCCGGGGTCTTGAAAACCGAGTCCCCGAACCAAAAAGAGAGCGGACGGGTGCCAGCGGGCCGGGGCAACTGAGCTGGACTGACATCGCCACACGCACACGGATACTTTAAAGTGATCAACCTTGTGTACGAATTCATGATCATGTATCAAGTTGTCTGTGTTACCAGGCGGTGCTCTACTGATACGAATGTGTGGACGTGGTGCACAAGGAAGGGGTCATGCGGCGCGAGCAAACACGACGCGGTCCTTGTCCCACGGATCCTTCCATATCTCGATCTGTTCGAAGTGGAGACCGGGGGTATGACGGAAGATATGATGCACTGCATGCGCTTGATCATGACCAACTTCGAGAGCAACGACTGCTTGTTGGGCAAGAACGCCCTTTTGGGCCAAGAGTGCGGCGATGGTACGGTAAAAGGAGAGACCGTCTTGGAGTGGTGCGCCTGGGGGATCGCCGATGAGTGCGCGAGGGTCCTCGTAATTTTTGACGGAGGATGGGAGGGTGTGGTAAATGCTCAGAGGAATATAGGGTGGGTTAGCGGTGATGACGTCAAACGGCGGTTGAGGATCGAGACGTCGGAGCAAGCTGGGGTCGTGTACGTCGCCCAGGAGCGGGATGAACACGTTCTCGCAGTCGGTTTCGACATTGAGAGGTGGGGGTCGGTTGTCGCGGTTCCTGCATTGTTCTGGATCGCCGTGCAATTGCGAGGATCCGGACTCGGAGGGGATTCGGAGATTACTGGCGACGGCGGTGATGGAGGGGTGGCATGGGCGTGTGGAAGATCGTGATCGGCTGTAGTTATCGGCTGCTAGCCGAACCGCGTCTGGAGAAATGTCTACGCCGACCGCGCGGGTGCTGCCTGGGGGCCAGAGATGACATAATGAAAGCGGAATACAACCAGAGCCCGTGCAAAGGTCCAGGACGTGAACACGGCGGTCAGGGGAGGGCGCACACCTTTGTGCGAGACGGAGGGTCCAGTCTTCTGTCTCTGGACGGGGAATGAGCGTGGGGGGACGCGTGAGGAGATCTAGGGGACCGAATGGGATGTGCCCTACGAGGGACGGAATGAGGACGGGAATCCGAGGGGCTCATACGAACCAACCGAGGATGTATTGGAGAGGTTCTCCGGCGAGTCTCCTATCGAGCATGTCCAGCAATTTCAACTGGCCACTGGCAGAGCGTTGCGACTGTTTCATCCACTTGAATTCTTGTCGTGCACATTCGCTGCCAATGAGCCGCGTGAGTTTCGCTAGTCGATTCTGCATGGATTGGATGGCAGTTAGTTCGTCAAATAATTTTGAATATTACATAATAAGGAGATCTCCTCCAACCTTGGACGACCTACTGGTGATATATGTAACTACTCCTCCCCATGGAGTCTGCCCACGTCGTCCTTCCCTCCGACGACGCCTCCACTGCCACGGACTTGCCCACGATGGCCTCCACTTCTTACATCAACCCCGCCCACATGTCCCATCCCGACCACTCTCCAGATCCCGTACCACAAAAACGAAAGCCGTCCGCGCCTACTAAACGGAGGCGCCACACTTCTCCAGACGACAGCGGCGAATCGACCTCACACCCACCCCGCAAACACAGAGAGGGTCCAAAGAAGAAAAAGGCAAACCGCGCCTGCGCCCACTGCCAGAAGGCTCACCTCACCTGCGACGATTGTCCGTCCTCCCTCCCGCTCATTTCATGCCCTCTCACCCTCCCCCTATACAGCGCGTCCATGTCAACGCTGCATAAAACGTGGCATAGCTGGAAGTTGTGTCGAGGGTCACCGCAAAAAGGCAAAGTATCTCCTCGACGACGAAGAGCTCGGTCCGTGCTTGCCTATCTCACTTATTCGTTTTGCCGTTTGATCACGTGACCTCCGTAGAACAACTCAAATCCAAGCCTCTGCCGGATAAGAATTCTGATCATCCGCTACCCCCCTTACCCACATGTAAACTCTCTCCTGCATCATTCTTTCGTTCACACCATAATGCCCATCTCCGCAGCTGAGCCCTTTCCTGCAAACGATCCAGTCTTCAACGTCTCTTTTGATTCAAACTTTGCCTTTGGTTCAGAAGCTGCAAATTTAGAATACTCTATCCTTTCCGCCATCCTTGGAAACCCAAGTCCTCCTGATTCCGCGTCAGGTGCTGCGCCCTCCCCTTCACAGCCTCAATTGCAATCAGGTGTACCAAACTCGGCTTGGTCTCCGGAGCCATTGCATGCTCAACCTCATTACCAGTCTGGCAACCAACCACCGTATTCCTTTACAGAAACGAGCCAACTATCCATACCAGAACCGACTCTTGCTGCCACCGCCCAGCCTTCTCCCACCACAGCCTTCATCTCCTACTCTCCCACGCAGTATTCACGTCCTTCTCAGGACAGTATCCCAGATCTTTCATATTCAGCGCCGTATCCTCAGGAACTACACAATTCTTCCACGCAGTCTCAACCCTCTCGTTATTCCCGCGATCCCAGTAACAACGTGTTGATGGGCATGGTTCCCGTATCCTCAAAAGAGGCTGGTCCTCATTCCGTCGAGCCTTCGTCGCATGCCTCTCCCTCATCTACAAGTTCAACGCATCAGAGCACTCCAGAACACCATTCGGTTTGATGTTCCTTTCGTTTTCCGAATCTGTTTACTGACTATCCGAACAGCCGCTCACCGTAACGAGCCCATATGACTATACCGAGGGTTACCATTTCCTCATGAAACACCTTCCGACCCGGTACGTACATGATTGCGTTGATGCATGACATATGCGTGGCCTACGTAGGTCAATTCCTGATGATACTCCCTGTCTTGAACGTCCTGGGTGATAGATTTGAAAAGAATGATATTTTGCGCATCGTTCGGGCACTTGCCATTTTTCGACCATCGCTGATCGCCCTGCAAATGCCCATGACGGATGAAGACGAAGTATTTGTCGAAAAGTGCTTCCAACGTTCCTTGCTTGTACGTCGCCCACTATCCCCGTCTTAAACCAAAGGCGTGACATACATCTGGCAGGAACTCGAGAAACTCATTTCGTACAGCGGCACACCCACTGTCGTATGGCGACGTACTGGCGAAATATGTCTCGTCGCACCTGAATTCTGCATGCTGACCGAATGGCCTATGGAAGAACTCGTCGGGAAACGCAAGTACATTTACGAGGTAAGGTGCTACTCCTTTCTTGCTCCTCTTTCTGTTCACGGTGCACAAACGAACCGATGTTACTTTCCACGTGCCTTTGCTTGTCTACGCCCCTCCCGCATGCTTGCCTATGCAGTTGTTTGAAAACCAGTCTGTGGTTGAATACTGGGAGAACTTTGCCTCACACGCATTCGAAAACACGACCAAGGCAGTGTATTCGCATTGTGTCTTGCTCAAGCCATCCGGTGCTCCACTGCCAGCGACGTTCTGCTTCTCGATACGAAGGGACATTTTTGATTTGCCGAGCATCGTTATCGGTGAGCACCCTCACTCATGTTCTGGTCTCCCGCCGGCATAGTCGTGTACTGAATGCGGTTGTTTCACAAGGTCAATGGTTACCTCTGCTATAGCCATGCGACTCGCACTCGTTCGTCATCCGCTATTTTTTTCTTTTCTTTTATTTTTTTTGACTCGTATTCATTATGTGATACACTGTTATTTATCCATGCTCGTCTATTTCCGCCGAGCATGTCCCTCATATTCACTCGGACAATGTTGCTATGAATTATTTGCTAACCATGCACTCATTTTTTTCTCTTCCTTTTATTATTATTGCATGTCGTGGATTTATTATTTCGTGCGTCATTTGCGCTCCTGCGCAACGCGCAGTCACGTATCCTGGCTAATAGCAATAGGATATATGTATGGCTCGCGATCGTTCCCGTTGTCGTCTTGTGTCCTGCAAAATGGATTCAGAGGACACGACGGTCCAATCGCGTGTCATTGACGCGGTAAGAGGCGCAGATGTAGATATATGTGTATAGTTGACTGTCCGAGGAGAGAGAACCTACTACGAGATGGGAAGATTGGAGGCGTTCGTCCACGGGACCGAATTTAGATCCAAAATAGAAGGAAAAGAAAATCAAAAAAACCCGATCAAGTTTGTCATGTATGATGATTACATCCACGATGCCCGCACCGAGCGCCATAAAGCGTTTTGCGTCTGAGTAGTTGGGTTCAGATCTCTGACGCCATGTCACGCGCCAACCTCAGACCGAATCCTGCACACTCGCGTACTCGCTCTCTACGCCTGGCTCCATCAACGCGGCGTGGCCGAGAATCAAACACGACGAGGCGCCGACGAGCCAAAAGAAGGTCATGAAAGGGGACGATATCCAGAGGAGAGGGAGACCGATGACGAAAAGGGCGGTGTATAGCGTTTTCTGGGTGATGACTGTGGAGCCAACGTGGAAGGGTTCGGAGGCTGTAATTGAAAGTGAACGCAGGGCAAGGAGTGAGTAGGATGGAAGCAAAGGATGACGAAATGTGACACACCAAACTTGTTGATCGCGGCGAACCCGCCAAAGAGAAAAGCTAGCGATATGAGTAATAGAGGGCTCGTGATGCTATGGAGGACCAGGCAAAGTGACGTAAGAACTCTTGTTGTCAAAATGGGAAGAAAGGACATGGGACGTACAGGGCATAGACGGCGAGGACGAGGACAATGAGGGTGTAGTTGCCAGAAAAGTATCGTGTGTTGTAGGTGATGCGCTATCCACGGCAGACGCACCAGGGAACCGAAGAAACGAAAGAAAAAAAAAGAGTCAGCACGATGACGCTCCTCCGCGGCAGTCCACGAGGTATGGGTCTGATAGCCGATCTCATGTACGCACCGAAACAGCTTGGGTGGTGTCCGTTGGCCTTGAGAAACGATGAACATCAAAGAACTCGGTTGGTGATCGAAGTGCGCTCAAGCGGGTCTCCTGCATGCATATGAGACACAACCTGGGCTCAAAAGCGGCGTACTTGCCCGAATAGACTTGAACGTCTCTGTTACGCGCATGAGGGCTTCCATGGTCGTGAAATCTGGTTCGGTGGTAGAGTGGAATAATGGGTATGGTAGTAGGGCGTCGATGCTGCTTTTGACAGGCTTGCTGAGACTGCGCTGCGCCACGACCTGCGGTCCGCAGTGCGGCTCCGATCAAAGCACGGACAAACACCAGCCTGAGCCGCGGGTTGTTCCAGTTCGATTACACTTCGTTGTACCTACTACGAGCGCAACACGTCGAGGGCCTTTTACTCGACATTCGACACTTGGGGGCATTGCTTCATGATTCACAATCCTCCCGCACGATGGATGGCAGGTTGAAATTTCCTGCGAACCTCTCTCACAAGGCACCGCGTCCCGTTGTGCTCTCGTCGGCCGATACTCTATATTGAGCGCTGCGATCGCGTGCCATGGGTGAGTCTTATATGTATGTATACATCCTCACACTCACCCATTTCGGAAGAATGATCGACCGATATGAGTAGGGAGTCGGAATCCAATCCAATGTCAATACACACGCCACCACGGCTGAACCATCACTCACTGGCATGGCGATAGTAGCATGGATGAGTAGGCAATCTAGAACCGTTGCTGATGGCGCCAACCGTCCCTCAAGCTTCAAGCCCGGTTGAAGTCTCTCCGCGGTCACGCGAGGCTGCACTGGAAGGGTTGGATATCCCCGCATTCCGAGGCGCATTGTCGATCCCGGTAAGTATGCGGAACTAGTGAGGAGTTTGTCGTCTCTACAGCATGTTTTGCTACTTTCTGAGCTGGCACGCAAACACCTTGGGAACACGAATTGTAATACTAGTGGTTTCAGTTGCCCACGAATGCGGGGCCCAGATATGGTGATTAGAAAGCAGAATCTCAAGGTATTTAGTACGGTATATATGATCTACCAAGCAAGGAGAAAGGGAGGTCATGTCACGACCAAATGGAGCGACTTGTGGCATTGCAGCTCGATCAATCAAACTCGTGTAGATATAGTCGGGTCAGCTACATTCAGGCTGTCCACCCACAGTCAGCCTGGTGTAAACCCTTTAACTTGGGGTTCTTTTAGGCCAGCAAAGACCAGCAGAACCGTACGTTATGAGCAGACCGGAACTATGAATCAGAAAAGCTCCAATTATTTCGGAACCAAGGCTTTAATATTATCGGATCCATTCGGCATAATTATGATCTCGTGATGTTCCTAGAAGCGGTCGGGTCATGCTCCGTGCCCGCGTCCCGCATTTACTTAAAACCTGGAGCTCCGACGCCACCTGCAGGCACGTCACTTCATCATGCACCCTGCACTTCGTCTGGAAGAGATCCTTTCCAACATCTTTGGTCACTGCTACTCCCCAACCCCCACAAACAAGGGACGTGACCGAAGCCCCACTGCTGATCTCGCCGCCTTGGCTAGAACATGTCTCACATTCAAAGAGTCGGCGTTGGACGTGCTGTGGACAGAGTTGGTCAACCTAGCCCCTCTTGCTCGATGTCTTCCCGAAGCTTCACATCAAGTATACCCTGGATACACGGTGCGCCCATCTCTAATTCCGTCGCAAGCCGTCCGTATTCAAATCTCGAAAAGTGGTACTCGTTCACCAGATCGCTAACGCAAACAGAGTGGAGTATCCTCCGAGGATATGCCCGCCGCGTGCGCTCCGTGTCAGACTTCACTACAGGGCTCAATTGGGACTCGGTCAAAATGCTCTTTGACCCCCCGACCCCTGATCCATTGTTTCCGAACCTGCGTGTCCTGCGCTGGGAATTCATTCGAGAAACCTTTCCACTAATGTCTCACATGGCGGTCTCGGCGCTGACTTCCCTCGAGATCAATTTTGTCTTCGGAGAACTTCCTCCGTTTCACAGTTTCCCTCACCCACTCGGTGAACTATGCCCAAATATGAGGAAATTTAGGTTGCACATGCGCTGCCCCCAGGCTGGCTCTGACGAAGCCACATCCGCCTTGATACGACGCTGGACGAATCTACAGGACCTGTATTGTCCATATATCCGCTTGGACTCCGATTCACTTATACATCTCTCCAACACACCTTCCTTGACAAGTCTGTCGTTTGCGCTGACTCCAACGGTAGTGGACTGCATCACCTCTTCCAAGTCTACGTTGTACTTCCCGAGACTGCGCAATCTGGAGATATATTCGTCATCGTTGGAGACTATCTTGATGCTCCTTCCTTATACCCGACTGCCATCAGTTGAATCTCTCGCTATCTACGTCGACACTTGCCCTACCAAGCGTGCTTTCCGATCGTATCTGATCGACTTTCAGAAGATCTGCGATCGTCATTCTCTCCTCAGCTTGAAAGTGATTCAAACACGATCTCCGAGCTATGCCAGTCCTATCGAGCGGTACCAGCTTACCCTTGAAGACTTCCGACCCTGCATGGCCCTAGACAGCCTCCACTACATCGACATCAACATCGCATCCGCCGTGCACTTGACTGACCATGACCTCCTGGAGTTGACATCAGCATGGCCGCACCTCGAATGCCTTCTCATAAACGAAGAGTGGGGTTGGAAAACCGAAGGTGGGGTCACGCCAAACGGCCTCCTTCGGCTCCTTGAGAGTCACAGTTCACTCCACCGTTTCTGTCTTGCCATGGATACACGGGGCTATGTGAAACTTTCTCAGGCTACGGAGTCGACTCAAATAGCAGAACTTGTCTCACGTGTTCCACTTTCCGTTAACGTGGCCGACTCCATGATCCAACCCGAGTCTGTGGAAGCTTTGGGAATTTTCTTTAGGAAGATCATGCAGCCACGCGCGGCCGTCATGTCCGCGTTCTGGGGGACTCCCGCGATGGGAGACCGCATGGATTCGGAGATGTTAAAGAGGTTGTGGGAAGACGTGTTCGTGAAGGCTCACGGGAGACATAGGTTTTCGCCAACTATGGGCCTTCTGGACGACAGACGAGCATGAGGCGGATTATGGTGTAAGGTGATTGATGTGTTTAATGCTTTTTTCTCGACTCTTTCGGTCATCATATGTATAGGTGATTCATCTCCCCTGGTTCTATGACGTGGTGGTGAAGTGTCCTTTGGCTCGGACGTTTAGCTCTTGCTCGCGGACGCAGACATACCCCTAGTGTATTGTTGTTTACTTTCTACACCCTGTAATATTAATATTGTTGTCTAGTATTATTAGCAGCAACGCAGATTAGCCCTTCCACAGAATGCGTAGGTGAGGTTCTCGAGGCGACCAGTCGCCATCAAGGTCAACTTGCGACAGTGTTATTGCGTTCAAATTTCAAGGGAGTGGTATGTTCAGTATCTCCCTATTAGCTGTGCTTCCGCACCGTCCCGAGAATCATCATGCATCATGGTATGATATTGTTGGCAAATTTTATATAAATAGCGGCTGAATCTAAGCTGAATCAGCTGAGTAGATATCGGAGGAAAAACTGACCAGTCCGATACTACTTCGTGAACAGGGAAACCATTAATATCGAACTGTGCAATGTCAGATCTATTGACTCACCATGTGCGGTCGAGTCGGAGCACGACAAACAAGCATCGAGTCATCGACTACCATTCCGAAATTGCCCAAAAATGCTTTGCTCTGTTCTTTATATTGCCATGCCAGTGGGAAAACAGTATATGTGAATTTCAGCAGTAGATTCATTGCATATTGAATCACTAGGTATCCCAGCATCGTGCCAGTGGGGCAGGCTCTTCGAGAATTTGAATCCTCAACTACTTTTATTTTCCAAAGCCATTGGTACAGGATGTTAGCATGCTACAAATCTATGGACTCAGCATCCATAATCCCTGCTGTTGTCAGGAACTCGTAATTCAAACATTGACTGCCAGTGTTCAAAGATTATGGATGTTGCTGTCTGGCATTTGCAGTGTAATTGTGCAGGGGAATGGGTTAGGTTGTCTATCAATGAACATAGATCAGACTTGGAGAATGAAGCCCACTCCAAAAGTGTTTACATACATGTAGTTACCCCAGTGCTGAAACCTGGCTCAAAGTAAAGCTCTTTGCCTTGTTCACCCAGAGCTTTTGATATCTTGAATACAGACAGAATCAACACCATTGCAGCCCAGATCAAATTGTCTGCAGTGTAGCAACTCAGACACACTTGCCTATTGACTTGGATCATAAAGTGGACTCAAGCCAACTTGTGACAACAGTGGATCCTGAAGATGTGGAGCAGCATCAACAAATGGCATTTTAGATTTCATTATATGATCACCTTTTGAGACTTGAATGAAGAAATCTTCATAAATGTCATCAGCTGTTGTGAAGTGAGGTAGCCCTGAGACAGGCTTGAGAATGGTTCTAAGTGTTGTTGTGGCTGAATATTTACATCAGGAAACTTCACAAAGTCTATATAGTGCTGTATTAGCTGTAGGCTTCCCCTCCATATGTAGTACTACATGGTTGGGCAGTTTACTATGTAGTCCTCTGTATTAGTACATAGTGGCACTTTGTTTACCTTGTACAACATAGTGGTGTCTTGAATGGGCCTTCAGTCACTACTAGGTACTATATAGCACTCTATAATGCTATATATTTTTCACAACTTTACAGTGCACAACAGTCTTAAATAGACAAAATGACGACACTAGCATTGGCTCACAAATCTACTAAACTACTGACTATCATCTACTAGTTGAACTTGCTGGTAGAAGATTGGTAATGATCATGAACAGCATTCTTGAACACAGTGCTTGGCAAGGCCTTCTTTTTCTCCACAGTAGCACTGATCTTTGGGACTCTAGCTTTGACACTGTGGATTGTTAGCCCATAGCACCTGCCATTCAGAGGACTCTTACTACATACCATCCATTATCATAGACCTTCTGCATGAGCTTGTCAACCAACTTGTACTCATTTTCTTTTCACTGGCTTTGAGTGGGGCATCACAACTAACAAGCTGAGGTTCAGACCTATACTTGATCCATAGCTCAATTACTTCTTCCCGAAATGCTTCATTAAAATCTCAACATGTTGCACAGGCTTCAAGGAGCTGGTGCAAAGCCCAGACCAAGACAAATTCTGGAGCTATTAGTGCTGAAATCATGATGCATAAGTGATGGAGTGTAACCCTAAGTCCAGAATAATTAGGACCTGGGATATTGGGATGTATTGTCATTCAAGTACAAGTGAAGAGCATTGTGAAGCAGTGGAGGACAACTTGAATGCTAAACAAGGTCCTTGTTTCAGTACATGTTGATGAAGTTATGCATATATATTCTTTGTGAAATACATTGGAATCAACAGAGTGAAGAATATAGGGGATTGAAGTCATTCAAGAGACAAGAAACAGAAGTAAGCCAGAACACAAACCTACTTGCTTCAAGTACTTTGAAGGTCAGTTTCATAAGTTTCTCATCACATCACAGGAAGATGTACAGTATCTTTCTATATGGATACAACCAGGTTTTGGAGCATTATGGGTACCCCTGACTCCAGTGTTAGTAACTGGACCCCCATTACTAACTTTATAATCTGAGCAGAAAGCCAGAATCCTTTGGGAGTCTGGTTTGTGGGTTCAATTGTTGAAGCCTGGGCATATGGCCACACTGGCAGTTGGAAGACCCATCAACAGCATTTTCACATGACTCAGACTATATGACATTTTACAGGATGCTAACTACCAACTTGTCCTCAGACACTCCTAGCAAGGACAATCCTGCAGTTTGCCTCTCCCAAGGGCTCTAGAGTCACCCTTTTGGAAGAAGCCAGGGAAGAGGAAAGAGGTCATTGTAATTGATGACATAGACAAAACATCATTTGGTTAGGTTTAACATGGGTTTATACAGGTTGTTATGCACATGTGTCATAGCAAACCTCCTTTCAAGTTTCCCACACAGAATCAATGCTTGTTGAATATATTATCTTTCTCAACTGATAAATCAATGCCCTCTTCATTACACGCTTCATTTGATGCTAAACACATCTACTAGTAGTATGCAGCCACCCTCTGACAAAGTGTTGTCTTGAATTTCAGTGATGCAAGCTAGGACTTGATGTCTGACAAGTCCAAAAAAACAAAGAACTAATGGATAATAATTGCTCATTCTGACATGCAAGTATATTAAGTGTGGCCAAGGATAGTCAAACACTTTTTATTGACAATGCATCACTCATCAGCAAAACCATGATTTACAAACAGGTGATGATACTATTATCTCAGGCTATCCATTTTTGAATCAAGTGTCAAACTTGAAACAGTAGAATTGAAAGCTGGTATTACCATCAAATAGAGGCCCTTTCTACAATCATTTTGAGCTACTAATCATGAAAATTGGCAGTTGTGTTCTTGAGATAAAAATCAAACAAGGCCATATAATGTAGTTATCTGGAAATCTCTATAAAGATGATTTTTTGGGGTCTTTTAAATGCTACCAGTGGATTCCTTGTGTTTTAAAACACCCAGAAAAAATGCTTTCATGTCTTGTAGCTTGTTGTAGCACCTGCTATATACAATTATTTTTTAGCCAGGAGGAGAATATGCTGCCATTTGCTCCAGTGATTTTTCTGGGCTCAGCCAATGTTACCATTGTGTTCCCAGGGCCTAAAAATGGGGGTTGAAATACCCTGCCTGTCTATAGCTAGCATCCTGGAAGCTAGAAAAATCAATCTTTGCTGAGTGGGTATGAGAAGCATGTTGAGCTACCATGTCAGATGATGTCCAATCACTCTGAAAGTTGTTCTATAGTGTTTAGTGACTATTTAAATGCTAGGGACATGCTCCCATGTCTGCAGTTTATTGTAGCACTTGTTATATACAATCTTGATTTTTGGCCAGGAAAAGATGCTACTGTTTGCTATGGTGATTTTTCTGGGCTTAGCTAATGTTACCATTGTGTTCCCAGGGCTTTAAAATGGGGGCTGAGATACCCCACTTGTCTATAGCTAGTATCCTAGAAGCTAGAACAATTGTTCTTTGCTAGGGGGATATAAGAAGCATGTTGAGCTACCATGTCAAATGATATCCAATCATTTTTCTGGGCTTATCCAATGTTACCATCATGTTCCCAGGGCCTAAAAACAGGGTTGAGATACTAGAAAATCAATCTTTTGCCAGGTGGGTATAAGGAGCATGTTGAGTTGTTATGTCAGATGATGTTCAGCATTCTGAAATTGTTCCATAATGTCTGGGAACTATTAAAATAGTGAGGACATACTCTTTTTATCCTCCAGAAGGCTAGAAAATTCAATCTCAATGCAGTGAATAATAATACCAAACCTGCAAATTATTTTCTCATGCCCAGGGAATATTATCACTGGTAGAGTCTTAAGAGGATCTGATGCCTATAATCTTCTTGATGATGGTGACATGTTCTGTTCTTTTTTCTACATGTCAATATAAGCAAATCTTTGTATGAAATCACCTAATGGATGGTATAAATATTATTCATCATTATCACCACTATTGTCATCTTCTATATTGCTTTCATCTTCATCACCTTCATCACTTCCTGTTACAACTGGCCCAGGTAGGGTTGGAAGTAGACCAAAAAGAGTAGCACTGGAGGTTGAAGGGCAAAGGGGCTGAGGTATGAAGGGGCTCCTGATCAAGAGCTCGGGTGGAGGCTTGCATGGGCTGAGTGTACTGAGATCAAAGAGTATGCATTTAAGCACTGAGGAAGTGGAGGGGAATCTCAATGGGTATATTGCTGGGCAGGCACTACATGGTAGTATCTGGTAGACTAAGATGGGGTTATGTAATCGAGAGTGTATCCCTTATATACGTAGGGGAGGTAAGCATGGACCACAACGAAAGAGGTAACTAAGGAATGGTCCAATGAGAGGGACTCAGAAATCTAAGAGTGGATGATAAGGATACACGAGGCATCAGAGGAGAACATGAGAGAATGTTCAGGAACTCAGGAGAAGCAACAAATGAGCAATCCACAGTAAGAAGGATGAGTCATGAAGCTGCAGATGATGTAGATATCGATAAGCAATAATGGAGGCAATGAGATAGAAGTTGGGAAACTAAGATTACCAGGAGATCGAGGAGAGATGATAAGGGAACTAAGATCGGGAAACTGGAAGTACTGGGAGACCAAGGAGCAATGACAAGGAAACTGAGATAAGAAAGTGAGCCCAGAAAGGGGAGGTTGTTGCAAACCATGCAACTAACTCGTGACCCTAGTCTAGGGTTCCACTTTCTTTCCCTTATCCTCGTCTTCCGCGCTTATTGTCATCATTTATCTTATCAGGTTATGTGATGTTTAGTCATCCATCTAGGCGCCCTTGTCTTTAGCGCCATCATGTGATCTATCATTTATTGATTGTTTACCTCTATTGACACTTTTATAGATGCTTATGATCCTTGGCATTCAGACTTCATCACCAATGGATCTCTGATCCTGATTGCATCTTGTATCTTGATAGATCTCAATGGCATCTCAATCTTGTATTCATCTATCTATAGATCT
>JBBPLL010000560.1:0-18765 GCA_038089755.1 Leccinellum rugosiceps | reverse complement strand
TACTAAAATTATTGAGTTGTGTTTCCCCTATTTTTCTGTACAGATCTGTATTACTAGGTACCTTGCTGTAGTTTTCTGTAGTGTCTGTACAGGTCTGCCAATACAAGGGTTGGTTTGCTGATGCATCACCAACTTGATTACTGACAACCGGCGCAGTGTCCCGGCGATGGTCCTGGATCGCCTCGCGGAGCGCGTGTGCTTTATGATAACACGGCAGTTCTTCGGCCGGCTCGAAATTAGGTGATGGCCTGATTTCAATAGTCTATGACAGCGTGTGTAATGGCTACTAAATGGACAAGAAGATGGCAGTGCTTACCATAGGGCCTGGAAACTCGGGGGTAAATGTGAAACGGTATATCTCTTCGTGTTTGAGGGGGATCTCGGCGACGAATCTGCTGTGCCATGTCCCTCCGAGCGAAGGCATGACCGAGGTCGTAGTAGATGGAAAGGACAACGAGTACTTACATGATCCCGAGTTGACGAAGTCGTTATATACACACCTGGCTATATGCACTTACTATCACACGATCACATGAGGACATAAGACTAAGTGGTAGTAGTACTAGGTACTTGACTTAGGCCCATACACAAGCTATATGCGTATGCGCAATCGCAGATAATATTAATCGGCTCAATTCATAAATGGACATGGAGCATCTACTAAGCGAGCGAGTGCGGACGTCTCGCACTCGCTTACAGCGTGGGAACATTTGGTTGCGTGCGATGCTGGAATATTAATCGGCTCAATTCATAAATGGACATGGAGCGTCACAAATATTTCGGCGAATTTATGACTAAGCATAAATTGGCACAGGTAAGCCGAGGTGGTCAGAGCATGTTTTCACTGGGGCTCAAGGCCCAAGCTTTGTGAAGTGTGATTCCCATGTTTACGGCGATTCTGAAAATCGCATACTTAGTTATTAGCAACCGCGCTCTGCGACAGCAAACTCTATGCCTCACGCTTTTATTTTGGCACTTGCAGCTCCATAAACCGGGTGCCAAGCCCCGCGTCATGCCTTAAACGCTTCTTCATTTGTGCGATGAGCCTAATACGGTGCTGATTCTGGGTGTGGTGCCAAATAAACCAGTGACGGAAACCCTTCTATCTTGTTTTGCCTCTATTTTTGCTGAATATTACTCAAGGACTCCGTTTGCCGTTTACACGGCCTTCACAGGTCCCGAGGTAAGCCCTGCTTTTATTCATATTATTTTTTCCCCTTGTCTTCTCCCCGAATTATTAGATCCGAGACGGCGCAGGAGCCCATTTTTCCACGTAACCGCCGCACAGCGTAATAATTAAGAAACCTGACTTGGACCTCCGAATGGTCTGAGCATTGCCGTGTAGCTCGATGCAGAAACTTGATGGCAGATGACGAGGAGCTGCGTTTGAAGTTAGTATTGGGTTAAAGTTAGGTCGCTGAAATCGCCCTTCAGTTTCTGCAGGCTCAAAATTAAAGCGAAAATGGTTTAGGCATCCCTGACTCCCCCCCCCCCCTCTTCTCCTTCCAAAAGACCCTGCGATCAATGCCCTATTTTGTTCATCCTTTTGAGGCCCGTCCTGGGGAACAATCCCGCGCGATGAGTCTGCTGGAATTCAACAACTCATTCATCGAGTTATACGCCCAGCGCGCCCAAGCAAATGACGACCGTGCGTTCGCTCAGGCGCAGTCGAATTCCCTCAATCTGGGGTTAACAGGCTTGAACGATCCTATGAACACAAGGATCATCATAGAGCCTCTCCGTGATCGTCTGCGACGGCCATTCGAGCTCAATATTTCCCGGGACTACGACAGCCTCATATCATTCACAGACGAACTTCCTGTCAGCTGCGACCTGTACATATTCCGCGTGTTTCATTCAACGATGACGTTGGCAAACAGTCTGCATGTCAAGGTTCGCATGCGTACCCAGGTAGATCAGGCATGTCTCCAAGAAGCAAAAAGTGTGTGCCCCCGCTTACCAAACTTCGCTCCTCGGCAGCCTCCCCAGCTTGTGCATCCCCACAAAGTCCCGAATGTCTGCATTGCACAGATTGGAGCACGCCACAGCGTCCGACTTTTTTTCCCTGGCTTAATGCAGGCTGCGGAAGGCCGCGCAGATCTCACTGAGGATCAGCTAGAGTCCGTTTATAACCGCGGCTTATACCCTGCCATCTGCCATCTTGCCCCCGAACTCGCTACCAATTGGTCCCCATCTTACGCTGCAGCCAAACTGCGTGCCCATAACCTTAATGGAACGTATCAGGTTGGAACGCACCCTTTCCCCGCAGATTCAGCTCGTCGTCTAGGATCTACGGTCAAGCGTTACCTTCAAGACGCACTTCCATGGGCCGCTGGATGCAAGTGGATGGTGCAGATTCAAGGAGTAAAGGAAGCGCATACCCACGCCCCCAATGACTTCATGCGGAGCCACATGTCCTTCGGAGACCTCATGGATGACCTGATCCCCAACCTTATTCTTCAAGGCCAATCATGGGTTGATGTCGGGCTGCAAGTATCTTCGGAGAACCGCGTGCTCCAGTGGCGCACTGACTCTCATCATCTACTTGCGAAGGAGTTCGCCGGTATTACAGAGCATGCAGCAGAAAGGCTATGCAGGCTGTCTTCACGATCCTACCACCGTGACTACGTCGCTGGACTGGTTGACTTATCTGGATTTCGAGCAACGCTCAAACGCAACAATCCGGAGACCGGAGTTGCCTATTTGCAGGCATATACCACTGATAAGTCTCTCATTGCTCATTTGGAGGCTGGAAGGCATGGACTCTTCATGCGCGGTAAAGATGCTCTCAAAGGAGATGAAGATGACCATATTCCCCATTATTGCAAACGGATGATGGTCATATACCAGGCCGGCGTTCGGCACACTACTGCTGCTCGGGTGGAAGCAAGAATTCCTGCACGCTCAGCTGTTGATACGATGCTTAGCTTTCCTGAAGCCTTGTTGGAGAGAACGATGTGCCAATACTCTTCTGTGGATTGGTGGTATGTGGGATACTCTGTCTGTATCTCAGTGTAACATCCCTGACTGGGTATAACAGGCAGTGGCGACAGATTCGCATGCAATGCATTGGGGAGACCCTTGCCCTCCAAATTGGAACACATCCTTCACTCAAATACAAGAGGGAGACGCTTAACTTGACCGCTGCCTTGGTATGGCTTGCGAATGGGCTGAATTCTCGCCCTGATGACGACCAGTATGGTCGAGACATTATGATCACATCGTGCGTGACGGCAGGGAATCGTGACCACGGCACATTCTTGATCCAACCTCCCGCCGAGGGTGGGCCAGGGGATTTACCGGTTGTCAGACAGGGCGCAATTTTCCTTCGCCACATTATCTTTCCACCCTACTCCGGTGTGCCTCGTTTCTCATATGGAAAGGAATTAAACGATGCTACCTGGATCCACCTTTTTAACCGGACGCCCGATCAACTGCGCCTGCAGGCTCTACCCCCGCCATTTATCCCCCGCCACCAGCTTCAGGCAGCAGGCCGCATTCCAACCCAAAAAGGCATGTCACGCCCCCACTGGGCCCAAAATGATGTCCCGCTACCCGAGCTTGCAAACCTCGACTTTCCATTTCCTCCAGCTCCCCAAGACGTTGGAGAAGATTTACCCTATGAGGAACAGGTGGAGTATCTTGGGGGTCTGGGGCAGGATCTGCCAATAGAGCTGACACGACTCTGGAAACAATTTCTCTCCGACGTCCTCCAAAAATGTGGAAATTTGCGTGGTGCAAGAGTCGACGCCTCCCATTGTCGCCTTTCGATGCAGGAGCGGCAGAATGTTGCGCAAGATGTACTTCTGAATGTCGACCTCTCTGCGATTTTTAATAGGGTTCAGTACCGGAGGGCCACCCGAAAGGAATGGGCAGATGCCTTTGGGCATTACTTCAGCCCCCTGGATGCTGAAATCCAAATCCAGCCCCAAAATTTTCCGCAGATGATGTACTGGATGCGCTGGGCAGAGATGAAGACTCTGGTTCCTGAGGCAGTGGACCATGTCAGACGACAGCTCCGTGTCCTATTTGACCAACTCCTCTGGGTTCCCCAGCCAGTATCGGACAGGGTATGGGCATATAAACGAGACAATCGCTTTCACACATTGCCTCAGGGCTGCGCCTCAAATGCTCCGCAGATTTTGATGAACCCGCGATCTGCACAGCCGCAATGGAATAGGCGTCCTGCGGTCAATGAAGATGCTGAGGTGGCGCCTCGGAACAGAGTCAGGGTTCCACAGCCGATACCTTATGCACATCTCCGTCAAGAGGAAGAGGAAGGCAGCTCGGATTGAGTAGGCTCGAAGGATCCCTACACGGTCAGGGGCATAATCTGAATCCCCATGCCCTCAGCGAATCCCCTTGCATGTTTCTTTTTATGTCAAGTGTGCGGATAAAATGCAAAGACTCAGCAGCATGACCGTGATGGACGACCTTGATTTCTAGTACTCTACTACTTGCTGTCCCATAATCGAGTAGAACTACCAAGCCATTGCATTTACAGAGTGGTCGTTCGGGCCATCGATAGACTGCGAAACATCCGTTTGGAAAGATGAAGTGGTGGAATGGTATTGCATGACATTTTCTACTACATCCCGAAGCTCCAACTCACGGTAAAGACGTCGTTGTTTTAGTGGATGAGACTGACGTTGCTGGCATTTGCACTCATTGCAAAGAGATGTTAGTGCCAAAAATAAGGCACTCCGGTATGGGAATAGAATGCATGCTAAGGCGCTTGGGGAAACCATGGACACACAATCGGACAAACGCATATACAGTTGCTTGTTTGTCTTCGGTCACCTTGCTTGATCATGGGTGCCACGTCACGTTATGTGCCATCGCCGCGTCGCCGTCGCCTGTCATTGTCGATGCTGCGCGTGCCATTGAGTCGCGACGGTGTCGTTGTCTCACCGTCGGTGTCGACGTCGTGGTGGTGGACGCATGTTGCTGAAGTCGGGAAGTGTGCAGCTTCTTATTGACTCGGACGAGACTGGCTAAGAATGCAAGAGTCTCGCGATATTGGGCGCGAAGTTCGTTCGTCATAGCAGCGGCCGGAACAAATCCGGATGCACCCAGCGTACGGCCACGATAAACCTGGACCCTTAAGCATTAATATTTCGTCGAATTTATGGCTAAACACAATTTGCCACAAATACGCCGAATCGAGCACAATTAGTTTCACTGGATTTGAAGTTCAATGGCCTTGCTCCGCCATTTTGCCACAGCGTGCTTGACGACAACCAAATCCTACATGCAGCCACTGGCATGAATCAAGTGTCGGTGAGGTTGCAAAGGCCGTTCCGGATGTTTCCGATTGGAAGAACTGGATCCAATTTTACGCATAAATCAGCGTTATGTTGATCTAGCTCGCTGTTAATGTAGCGGGGTAAATTTACATGTAAGTTTCGACGGAATTCCTATTTGACTGAACGCCACTCTGCAGATGGCAGTGGCTACTTTAAATCTGGGGAATGGAGACACTGGACTGTGTCATTCTAAGATGACTCGGATGTTTCAGATCTGAAGAGAGAGGTGGCGAGTGAGCTGGAATGTTGAGAGAGGCAGCGAGGGACGTTTTTGGGAACAGTTTCAGTGGCCTCCAGCCAAAGAAGCTTTCCCAGCGCACCCGCGCTATAATTATAAAATCTGAACAGCGACCTCGAACGAGGACCACAATTACTACGATCTCGATAATTTTTGTCCACAAATCAATTGATCTGCGGAACTGCACGGGGATCATCCAAGATCATCGAAAGAACTATCCTGGGATCCAAGCTCGAATCGCTGATCTGAGCCTGGCCCCAAAGGGCCTTCCGTGAGGCGGTTGCTGAGCGGCGAAGTCTGAAAGGGCACTATATCTAGAACTGGAAACCCATTGAAGTATAGACAACTAAGAATGAAGCACGAGGCACGAGGCAGGTGCATAGTGCCTAATCACACATTTACGGGAAAAGATCCGATCAATCCGGGAACAAAGATGGCATTCCAGAGGACATACTTACCTGGAACTCCCATCATGATGCAACCCTTCGATTCCCGTTGGCTCGGATTCGGCTCTCCTAAACCGCGCGGAGGATATTCTCGCTAAGATGTAACAAGACGGCCCGGGTGGTACCTGGAATGAATCAGTCGAACCTTTACGGAGAAAGATCAGATCGACAGCTAAGAACGATGATACCTAACCACACCTTTGATCACCCTGAGATCAACTACAGGTAAGCTTACTAAGCTGGAATCAACTCAGAACCTGCGGGCTGGGACTTCCATGCAAGTTGACGCAACTTCAAGTTCGATCCCGATCCCTGTTCCCACAGGACCCTTTTATGTAATTCCGCCATTTTACGGCTGTACACAAAGCCTATCACGGTGAGGCCTCGATCGAGATTCCGTGGTTATATCAATCGCCACATTATATCTCATTTTTCACGATTGATGCCCACATCGGTGACATAAAATCAAAGGAACAAGCGTGATGTATTGGCAACGTTAGGACAATGTTATACGCAATGGGATTGAACCAACGACTACGCCAACCAGCGTGCTTCACCCAACTCAATTGCTTCCATCATGGTCGCAATTCCCTGGTTAACCGAGGGAACCCTGAAGTAGATAGCGGTCGAAACTCCAAGCACATAAGGACTGGCGTGTGCCCTGGCGGATAATCAGAAATGGAAAAATGGCGAACGCTATCAAGACTCGCCATTTGCAAAAAATTCCCACCCGAAGCCCGCGGGTAATCAGAGAGTCGGCCAGTATCCGCCGTTGCCGGAACGTCATAAATAAAGTTGTTGTACATATGCTGGTACCGACCATCAATACTGATGCCTCCGGAGAGGAAAAGGTGGTGAGGACCGGTGGGATCAACGGGTGTAACCGTCACAGGATGCCTGACACAGGCGCCTCATTGCGAGGTCTTGGACGGGAATTGGAGCAGGAAGTGTAACGCGCATGGGTTGCAGGGACGCGGGCTGAAGGGGTCTCTGCCTGGGCGCCAGGGGTAGCCACGCGAATGCGGGGGGTGGAGGTGGCGGTAACTGCGGTGGAGATGGCATTCTGCCTGGCGCGGGCAATGCCACGAGTAGAGGCACTGCCAGGCTCGTCAGCGCTCTCGCGACCTGAGTCTGACGGTGGTGGGGCAGCCAGGTCACAAAAGCCACTGGTATCAACACATTCATTCACCTCTATAAGAGAGTCCTTCATGCCCGTGGGGAGGCTGCCGGGGGGGAGTTCCAGGTGGTAGGGTGTTTTGGCTTGCATGGGGCCGAGACGACCGACCCTGCAGTCATCGGAGGACCTCTGAACATGATGAACACACCTGACGTCTTTCTCTGTGCCCACGCAGAGACTGGTTTGTCTCATCGAGGCATTCCTATTCCTCGTTCGACATGATGACTTGGTCGCAGATTTCCTGGACAGTTCACTCCATATTCGATGCGTCATCCTCTGGTAGAAATGGAAATCAGTCTCTGTAGCGTAATTCAGATCATGAGCACACTTTACAAAGGGATTGGATCATGTCTTCGAGAGCATATTTTTCAGCCTTCAGGCGCCAGAATTCTTGTCCCAAGAGAACCTGACATGGCACAGGACCATAGACCAATAAAGGCGCAATATCATGCACATACGGTTGGTTACTTCCAACGTCACAGAAGGGTGAGGGAAGGATGGACGTTGCAAATATTTCGAAGCTTGATGGTTTTCCATGCAGTCACAATGCTGCAGACGGCCGTGAGCCAGGAGGAGCAGGAGGAACCGACGACGACGGACCCAAGTCGTTGTTGCGTTCCAGCATTCCAAAACGAGACTGAAGACTGGGCGGAGGATGACGATTGTGTCGTTGTATCAAACTTTGGTTCCGAGTTTCAGCTATGTGAGCCATCACTTTGCAAGCGTCGCCCTGAAGCATGTTAACATGGTGGACGTTTCCGTCTCGAGACAAGACAAAGAGTCGCCTACTGTCCATCATGCAGCCTGTCGAGGTGATCTGCACAATCTTTGGATAAGGATCTTCTTCTCGATAGCACCACGCTATCATTGCGCTGGAGAGCGGACGATAAGATGCTCGCCAGAGAGGACTTTCGGATGCAGCGGATGTCTACTCACTTTGACTCGCGGCACACTTCACCGGTTGCATAGCATGCACTCCCGGTACCCTCTCGAGCATCTGCGCTTCCTGCACCTTCCAGTTGTCCTGGATTTAGGGACGGTCATCGACATGTATCGGAGCGTGTTCATCAATTTTACGAACAAGAGGGGCAGCGGAATCGACAGAGGGCAGGCAAGGGTGGAGATGGGGTTGCGGAGCATGCGGAAACTACCGCAAATGGAGAGAGCCGATAGAGTCTAGATAGCCATATGTTCCGCAAGACGTGGGTTACGGAAGGAAGCAATTGCGGGCAGCGCCATTAGCCGACATGGTTTATAAGATATCTCGAATGTTTCGGTGAGCGTGTACTTACCTAGCCAACCCATGGTTGAAGAGGGGGATCGCCATCGGAATGCCCTTCCGTTATTATAAACACGGTTCAAACCTAACTGTTAGCACCTGGACTATTTTAGAAATGCCAACGTCAGTCCACAGCATTGAACATGAAGACAACCCTACAACTTATATAAGCAACAAACCCCTAAAGCGATGCGAAGTGTAAAACTGACTGGTCCTCGCGTTCGATAACGACCATTGATAAAGGCTGCAAGCACCGGCAAAACGGTGCAGGTCGACGACGTGGTGGTGCCGTTCAAGAGTAAGAGTGGTGACTCATCTGGAAGTATGATTCCATTCACCTCGTCTGCCCATCTTGTCATGCAGGACCACAGGAGTACTGGTGAGTGATGCCAACACCGATGGAGGCATTCCAGAAACTTGAGGGTAGGTACCAACGAAAATGTCAAGATCGTAAATTCCAGAGAGCAGATTTTGCTTACCTGACGACCGACTTGAGTGATTGCGGGTTCGTTCGACAAGGGCGAGACGAGACTTGCCGTTGCATACACGTAATAGTCTGTCGAAGCATGTAAAGAATCAGTCCGTTGTCTACAAACGGCGAACTCGCTTGCTCGACCTTTGTGCGTCCCACGGAACACTTAGTAGTAGACCAACTCGACACCACTCGGTCCCGACGTGCAGGTAATCCCTGATCTGACCGCTAAGATCATGGAAAGAGCCTGCGCATTGGAGTTCAACTTGAAAGTTGAATATGCATTCGTAATTTCCTTGAAAGGTGCATCAGGGATGGGTGCATACACAGACCGAGGTGTGGAACGCTGTTTTCCATGGATATACTGGACGAGTTCATAGAGATCTGCGAAATGGTGTTGGGACTGTGTGTAAAGGGGGTTTGAGAGTCGGAGGGCGTCGAAGTCTCGCGACGTTTGTGGTCAGAGGACTCGGCAGAGGTGGACACATGCTTTGGTGGAGTGACAAAGTGTGCGAGTATGAGAAGTACTGACGAGGTAAGCGTACAGCATCGCCATTCCAAGGTGTGGGAAAACCGACCAGTGCAACTTATCGCCGACGAGGTTCCCAAATACCCCAGCGCATACAAAATTTGTCTCAGATACGAAGAGGATTCAGAACTTTCCGGATCCGCATTCGAGAACCAGCTGCGCTATGTTCGGATACTTTGCTTCTTACTGCTTCCATGCACCCAATCGGAAGTCACCAAGTGCATATACTCGTGCAAGGACAGCAGTCATGACCTTACCGTGACCAACATCGCTGCATTCATTGAACGTAACATCATCTTACCTTGTGAGTCCTCCATTCGCCGCCTTCACTCTCTCCTGCATGCTAATCTCTCTTCCGTCCTGTCCAGTTAAGAAATGCAACGGAATGCCAAAACTCAGCGAACACCCCAAGGCCTTCCTTTGAGGTGGTGAAGGGTGGAGTAAAGCTCAACATTACTGAGCCCCTCAGGAATTGCCAAGATGTGAAACATCGCGTCAGTGAATGAACGCGACCGTATTCCTCATCCTCTTTCTCATTGCTCGCTTTCCACAGGCTCTCATTCGGGACAACTGGGCATGCATCATAACGGGTATAACTTGACTTAACCGTGGAGCCCCAAGGATATCATCGCCTGACTTGATTCGATGACCGGAGTGAATACACAGTGTGCCCATATTATTCCAGGGGCTACATCTTTTGGTGTCGTCCCTCAATCCAAAGAGAATTCCGAGGTGTGTGGCCGCAGGTGCTCGCACTACAGCGAGCAACTCACGTCTAGATGCTTAGCTTGACTATTCCGCTTCCGTACTGGCCGTTCTCAAGCGGTTCTGTTATGACATCAACAAGTTCAATGGGGAGGAAGTTCATTCCCTGATCAACGTCGTCATCCCTATGGAAATGAATGTGCACGATGCATTTGATCAGCTGGAGTTGTACTTTGAAGCCACGGCAAGTTTTGGTATTGCCGTGTATTTTCTGAACCACAGCACTCATTGGGTACCATTTCACTATAGTCTGAGGTGGATTGTTATGAAGTCAAGTGTTTCGATCTGAAACAACTCAACTTGCGTCAGTTTGTCACATTCTCAACATCATATCCTCTGGTTCCTGCACCCGAGCTGCTTGCCCTGCATGCTACTTGCCACAAGGTCACTCACCTCTCGGGTGCCACCGAATACATGGACAAAATCAATCATGATGCAGACGAAATAGGCGTCTTGTCGACTAATGGTATTTCGGTGGACATACTCAAGTATATGCTGTTGTCCCTATTGAAACCAGAGCGCATCTGAACCTGTGCTCGTGACTTTATGATCCGGCATCTCGGCGATGCCACCTTTTCGATTCGTTGGCGACCCCCGCATCCTCGTCGGCACTGACCTCGTCCGTCTCCCTCAGCTCGACGCCGTCGATCTGGAAATGTACCAGAAGAGCACACTCCCAACCATACTGGAGCGGGTCGTCAACTGCAAGGACGTCACTGCCGCACAGGAGTATCTGGTGAAAGTTGTCATGTGGATCAATTCACGCATATACTGTCTGGAAATTGATTAGCGACTCCTGTAGGTATTCACGGACGAGCTCCACCTCCACTCGCTCTGACCGTTTTTTCCACCGCCGCTCAGCTACACTCGAAAGTCAAGATCAAACTGATTGTCATTGCACTCATCGACAGAGTCGCAACATACGGTGCCCGCGAGGCGGTCCAGGAGAGCGAGGACCCGGAGAAGACTAAGAAATTTGAGGAGGCTGCAGCCAAGCGACTGGCAGAAAAGGTTAGGTTGACGAGACAGGGGGCAAATCATGCTCATCGACAACCGGACGCAGAAAAGGTCGAGGGCGTAGATGACTGGAATGGTGCGATGGAAGAGTCGGAGAAGAAGTTTGAAGTAAACAGGGTCTCGTCGGAAGAGGAAAAGGTAAGGAAAAAGATCATGTGCCTGTAAGAAAGTTCCGTGGCATGCCAGAGGACGTCCACCTATTTGGAAACAAGTCAGCGAACTTATCAAGGTACGCACGACTTGAATGCGATACGCCCAAACGAAACACGCTTTGATAATGTGGTCGCAGGCTCGACTAGACTTGTCGATACAAGACATCGCAGCGCTCTTGCCAGTGGTTTCGCTTACCAACCTCTCCCTCAGCTGTTACCTGGACAAACTTGGACGTGTAGATCAGATCTTGGCCTTTGCGCACAGCAAAATCAAAGAATATTCAGAGAAGTGTGTTTCATTTCTGTCTATATGCGTCTGTATCTGACGCAGATCCCACGCAACTCGGATTTGCTTGCCCCACAAACGGCAACGAACCTCGCAGCGCCCTGATAAACTCGTACCAATCTGTGCTCACGTTATTCGCCACCCCACGCTACGCCCCGCTCCTGACACAACAACTCTTTCCTACCCGCCGTTCGATCGCGCACGATGTCGTCTCGAGTGTGCAAAGGAAGGAGTCGGCGATCGTGACGCCCGGGGATGTGGACGGTGTTTTGGATCCGTGTCACTTTTGATCAAGGATCAGGCAGACGCTTCTGCTGTCGGTGGTAGGCCGGTAAAAACCGTGAAAGGGATATGGAGACAGGGTGGAAGAGGAGGATGTGGCGGAGGAGCAGGGGTGGGTTGAGCGGATGGTGCATTTGTTTAGGGCTGTGCGTGCAGTTTGGAGTGAGTTTCCAGATATTTTGGGTCGAGAGAGTTGAGAACTGACTGGCGCACGCAACTCGGACAGCTGCTGCGAAACTGCACGCCGGCACGTTGAGGCTGGGGGCGAACGGATGTGATGAACGTTCTCTGCACTCATCACTTCGAGCATTAAGCTGTCGGTAGCACAAATTCGTGAACATTTGGTGAGATTCCACTTCTTTATGCTACTTTTCTTTTCTTTTCTTTTAGCCTCAACAACGAGCAGGAAGACGACTGGTAATCAGAAGTGGCCACCACCCTCAAGTTCGTGCACAAATGCACCCCCATCCTCGCCACACAAGGCGACTCACCCTCCGTCTTTTCCTCCTCGCCGCCCAAATAGCCTCCGAATGCGGCTCCGGATTCGAAGACCTCACATACGACCTGTGCATCGGAGTGTTCTCGGTGTACGAAGACTCGGTCTTGGAAAGCCGAGCGAAACTGGCTGTGATCGCGTCGATCATTGGGACGTTGCATTGCGCAAAGGTATTCGAGGTGCATGGGTATGATATATTGATTACCAAGGCGGCGTTGCATGGGGCCAAGCTGTTGAATAAGCGACATCAGGCAGCAAACGGGTGCTGGGATGTTGCAAAAGTCGTTGCGGATCGCGTTCGGCATTTGGACATACTTCCGTAACACGGCGTCGCTACCGTGCGACGTCGGAAAGGAGGGCGGGCGTATGAGGAGGGCGAGTACCAAACGCGCGAGGGCTCACGCATCCACGCGTGTTTGCGTTGTGCACTCGCGTACCTGTACCACCCAGCTTCGCCGTCGTGGGAGGGCAATCAGGCGTTCCTCCATGTGCATGTGCGTCGCGGGTGAGAGTGGGCGAGCAAACGTGTGTGTGTGCATCACGAGCCACGGTGGCGTGTGGGGACGAAGGCGGGAGAGGGCGGGGCAGGCGGATCGGTGGAGGGAGGAAACAACGTGTGGCAGCGATCGTATACTCTCCTACGGAGAACACACGGCAGTCGTCGCACGTGGTCTTGAATGCGGCGAGAATGATGACGCGCATGACTAGGGTAATGGCGGGCTAGTAGCGAGTGAGAGCGCTGGGCAATCGCTACACGCCGTCCTCGAAGCGTCGAAGGGAACGACGATGAACGGGGTGGGGGGAGTAACAGGGGGGAGCACGGGCGGATGCAGACAGACGTGCCTTTCAAAGTTTTTATCTTTATTTTTATTTTTATTTTTGTAGTGACAACGACGGCACGCTGAAGAGTTGTCACATTGAGTTTCATGCGCACTTCGTCACTCCCACCAAAGCAGTACGTATACGCTGCGTCCACCTTTGTCGAGTCCTCTGACCACTCGTTAGATGCGTTCGATCCCCTACGACATCTCTCTCAAACCACCTCTACGACACACGCATACAGTTCAGACACCGCATCGCAGATCTCTACGAACTAGTCCAGTACGCAAGAAACATCATTCCACGCCTCTACCTCGTGATCGCCCCCGGCTCCGTATACACGCCTATCCCTGACACGCTTGTCAAGGAAACCATGAAACTCTACTGTCAGGATCGAATCCGGGTGAGCTCACACCGCATCGCGTTTGGTTTTGCCTTCTGCCATTGCACGTAGCTAATCCGCATCGAATCATCCATCGGCGACGACTTCGGTACACGAGGAGAAATGTTTCCTTGCTGTGGGTCAGGCGAAAACGAGCTTTTCTCCGTCGACAGCGAGCTGGCCATCGTTGCTGAGCGCATTCAGGGTCTCCCGACGTTCATCCGCCTTGACGGTCTCGGGTTATGTCCCAAGTCTGGAAAGAGCTGAGGACGAGCGAGTGGGTTCACTTTACCTGCCGCGGTATCACAAACAACCATTTGACTCCGTATTTGGTCTCTACGACAGCTGGTTTACTGTGGAACGGACCATGGAATGCGAGTTAGAGAACCAGGTGTTTGCCTACCTGTTTGCTTGTGATACGATAGTCGGAGACGAGGTAATAATATACCTGGCCTCGGCGATGCAGTTTGCAGGTTCTGACTGTGATTGGGACGATGTGGGCGGCAGTAGACGACGCACACACAAACAAGATCACGAACAAGTTTTACGAGAATATGTTCGATGGATGTGGTAGGCTGGATCACATTGGAGCGGCGTTGGCACTCCAGAGGGTGATGAACTTATTGGCTGGTATTGTTCCGCTGGATCAGCGGATTCTGTATATGCATGTCGGTGCATCCCCGACTCCCACAAAGTGGAGGAGGGTTCTGTCGTTGGCAAATGTTCAGGCACCTGCCTGCAAATGACTGTTGTCGTGTGGGAAAAATGCTTATGTAAGGAATTTAAACCTTATTCTTTGATTAGGAGTCGTCGCTACTAGCACTCACGATTGAACGTTCCAAAGGTGAAAACGTATGTCATTTTATCCAACGTTCTGCTTTTTGCATTGAATGATTTCATTTCAGGCTTTTCAATAAGCACCCTTGTCGGGTGGCGGGTATGCTTGAAGAGCATCCCCCCATCGGAATCGATTATATCCCCACGTGATCGGGGGACTTGGCGCAAACGTGCCGCTACGATCGTATATATCGGACCGTGCACGTGTCTGATTTGTATCCTTTTGTATTGTTGCGTCATATGTGTTGGCCATATCTCTTCCGAGTCGCACGCACTTGCTACGAATTATCTGCGACCGGTACCAAACATGAATATCTGGTTGTGTTGACGTACTGAGCGGTATGATGACCGTCCCATGGGCCCCCGTTTTGTTCCACTGCGGCCGACAACTCGGCAGCGGGGTTTTTTTTTTTTTTTTGAGGGGGGGGGGGTCGGCGACCGCCGTCTGAACTGAGCACCCAAGGAAAATGCCGCGTAAACCTGCAAGCCGAGGTAAGCAGCGCGCGCTCCGAGTGGGCGCGACCGCCCGTCGTAGAGCACCCTGCGTCGCAAGCCAATAGCCCCCGGCAGGGGTCCAAGTTCCAGGCACGCGACAGCCTACGTCGGGCATGCAGCTCATGGCTCGCTCGTCCACGAAGAGGAAGCTGTCGGGGCGGCGGTGGAAAGGGCCTCCGTGCAGCTTCAGGGGGTTGGGATCGGTGAGTTTCCCCCCTGTTCACGAGGGGGAAATTCGAGCCAACGCTTGCGATGCGCGCGCGCGCTCGAATTCGAGTTTCGTCGAGGCAAAAGCGGTGCTGCCCGTTTTCATCCCCCCTCTCGCCACCGCGACTTGAAAAAATGCACCGAACAAGCGCCCGACGGCCGTCTTCAACGCCTCTGTGAAGGTTCTTGGCTCTGCGTCCACCGCGAGGGTCGACAGGGGGCCCACGGGTGTCGAACGCAGGGGTGCTCCTGCTGCTTGGGGGGTAGGTGCGTCTTTTTTGCCCCCGCACACCGCCTGACCTGAGTTGTGCAGGACGAAGAATGGCAGGCGGACACAATGCGCTGTGGTTTATGGTTGATTCTCGACCCTCTGCAAGGAGCCTGGGCTCGATTCGCTGCAGCGCTGGGTGGATTCGGCCAAACAACCGGCCTCTCTGTTTCGTGGCCTCGAAGCTGATGCTCACGCCGCTGCATTCGAAGCGCTAGGTGCGTTTTTCGAGTCTGCTCGCAGGAACAAGCTCAAAAAGATGGTCGTCGCTCTCCGTCGGGCTGTTGAAGGCTCTCCGGGGTGGCCCTGGCTTTGCTTGCCCACCACGCCGACTACCGTTGCGGGCCTCACCGAGGGAAGTAGCGTGCTCATCGTGGAATCCATGCAAAGCCGCCCCTCCCGCCCACACGCGGTGGGTGCATTCTGTGCTCCAACAAGCAACGAACCGCCCACATCCCCGGTCCCTCAATGGGTTCCGCCTACCGCCCAGAAACTCCAGCAGCCCTTTGTCTGCAAAGAACTGCGTTGCCGGCCCATGAACCTTTCTCGGAAACTTGAAGCACCTCCATGCCACAAATCTGAGGATCAGAAACCACTTTCCCCGGCTGTCTCTCCCGGAGCCAGCGGAGATGAAGGGGGTGGTAGCACCACCAACACGATCATCCGTCTTTTGGATTCCCGTTGCCCTTCCGACTGGTGGTGGGTCAGAAAGTGACGAGACGACGAACGATCGTCGCCACTTCTCAGGCTGCCACGGAGCACATCATGAACGCCGTCTTTCTGAGAAAGTTCTTGGTTGCCGCGCGTATGGTGTTGACATTCGAGGACACGAGGGTGCGTCTTTGTCTTGTTCTTCAGCTGCTTTCGAGATGCGAACCAACGTACCTCACGCCGGATCAAAGCAGGAGCGCCCGGTGTTCTTTCCATTTAAATTCTGCCCGTCACCGAATAGTCATGCAAGGAATATCTGGCGATGATTGTGGAACTCGTTGACATCGTATAAAGCCCTCATCGCTGCTGCACAGGTTTGTCCCTGCGCCCGCGTTCGTTGCGCTGCTCACCCACCACATTTCAGACCGCCGCTGGCGTTTTCCGTACTTGTTTGGGCTCCAAGGCCATGTTCAAGATAACCTCCTGAATCCAAACGGCGGCATCCTGCACATTCCTTGTATCATCTTCCCCCTGTTCTCTCATCTTTCCCGGGACCCGATGATGACGACAATGCCACCCCGTGTGAGATCGACGCCACAGCCAAAAACGTGGTCGAGCCCAGTCGCATATGCGAGACGAGGGATGCAGCGATGGAACCACGAACGTGGTCGTTCTAGGCATCACCTCCACCAACGTGCTCCGTCTGCGATCTCTCTTTCTCTTCGAGCTGACAAAATCCTCGCATAATTGCTCGCCCAACTCTAAGGTAACGCCCACCCCGTCGTCATCATCCCCATGCTGAACAAGGTCCTCGAGGGATCGCTCGAAGTAACAAATCAGACCCCCACCCCCATCCCCATCAACGCTCTCCCTCATCAACACATCCAGCGGTGCAAAGTTCGTTAGCGCGCCTGTCGAACCTCAAGCGCCGTCTTGCCCTTCAAGCCGCTCGCGCCGTCGCCTCTGAAGAAAACAGTACAAAGCAGTCGGTATCAAATGCCATGCACAGGTGGAAAAGATCCTGGGAGGATTGGTCGAAGAACCCCGCGTCCTCAACAAGGGCATCACCCGCCCGAACAGGCGTCGCACAATACAGCACCCCGACATCGTCTTGCTGGGCTGTCTGCTCGGGTACAAAAGGAGCGCGAGTCAAACGAACGTAGGGTTTTCAGAAGAGACAGACTGGGCTGAGGCACGAGATTGAAGAAGAACAAGTCATCACTCAAATATGCTTGAGTTCTAGCCCGACCTCATTTCCACGAAAAAGCTGCACCCACTCTCCCTCATAAAACCCTTCCCACCCCACCTCACTGCCCTAGACACGGCTCAGCACACCCTCTAGCGTGCCAACGTTTCAGCCATTCGACGCGCCCCTTCCTGACCGGGTGCGCCAATCGCAAAGCACACGATCCTTGCTCGATGCATGTTTTCCGTCTCGTGTCCTGGAGGTTTCCCGCCGAACACCGAGGCGCGCGCGACTCCCCCATGTTTTAGGGCGTGTTCAGCAGCTCTGCCAACCAACGGCATGGGGGAAGTCAACTCCAGCCTGGTACTCGATGACAACATGGATGACCTGGTGCGTTGATTCTTTCGGGTTACATTCATCCCCGAGTCTCATAACGTTATGACGCAGTCAAATCTATCCATTTCCGCCGGTGCTGGCGCTGCTACCACCTCTCAAATTCAACCCGCCCGCACCATGCTATTCGGCAACACGAGTACTGAAAACTCCAACTCATTCTCTGTCAATGATGGGTGAAGCTGCCGTACCATCCAGGCCGTCACCAGACATTCATGTACGTCCGATCATAACTGAATATTTGAGAGGTAACCGAGCGGATCTTATGGTGGGAAGAGGACAACGCACGACAAGACGCGAACACCATGCCACGTATGACCACAAGTACCTCCGCCACAGCTACCTCTCGACCATGACCGCATGCCCTTGCATCACCCGATCCAGACATGGTCCGCGAAATATACCTCCGCTGTCTCTTAAGCCCTGCACAGTGGGGACTTCCCGCCCAACGCACTGTCTTTGAGGAACTCCGCCAAGCGAGAATTGAGCCTGGATAGTTGGTTGAAATGGTTGCAGGGCCCAGGTAAGGTGTTATATCTCTTAATAAGTTTTTGCGCTGAAGCGTCATGCGCAGATAATGAATCACTAGAGAAGGAGCACGCAATAATTGCTGACGAATGTTTTAAAATGGACGATGAGAATGTGAAGGGTAAGCAAACTCCCCTTATCATTTTTCATTCATTTTTCACCCCCTAGCAGACATCATGGTGGTCGGCAAGGAATTCACAGGAGAAGCGATCCCTCTCAATCTGTGGCTGGATGGTCTGATCGCTAACGGAATTTATGACTATGCGGAGCGTTTGAGATTATGCTGGGAACAAAGGGAAAGGCTGATAAAACGAGTGCTTTCTTTTGTTGAGGAACTTTCGGATGTGGTTGAAGCGGATCGGAAAAGGGCCATGGGGATGCTGTAAATGCAGATAGTAGCAAAGCATTTCTGTCATGTGTTTTTCATGACCACCATGATACTTATGAAGGCTGACTGTGTCAGCAAACACCTTGCTTGATCCTCTTGTTCATCACCAGTTGTATCTCAGGTGCCCTTGCATGAAGAGCCTGGGATGTACTGACTCTATCTTGGC